>APFE030151007.1:102974-209657 GCA_000404065.3 Pinus taeda | reverse complement strand
TGCGCCGATTGCGCAGTGGGGGCGGCAGCCCCCCCCTGTCCGGGGGGTTTGAGGGGGGCGGGTAGCCCCCCTGTACGGGGTTCGGGGCAGTGGCCCGAGAAATCTTTTTTTGGACCCTATATTAGGTTGGGCGAACCTACCTATGGTTTTCGGTCCACAGTTTTGGACGCGATGGTTTTCGGTCCATGGTATTGGATGCTTCGGCATGTATAAATATGTATTGTAACATTGAAAGGAATAATAATGAAAAATCAAGCTAGTAGTCTCGGTTTCGAGATCCAGTGGGAAATCTCTGTGTATATGTGTTTTATGTGTTATGGTCTCGCACTTTTATTTTTCCTGTAATTTAGAATTCATATGCAGGTAATTTATGTACGGGGTTAAAACCTACAGCGATGCAGACAAGGTACAAAGAAATTGCAGATTATTTTTCACGCTTTTGGAGGACCAAAAGCTCCTCAGTGGGGAGGATTGATCGAGGTGGCTCTAGAGACACACACAGGAAAAAGAGGACTCAAGAAAGCTCAAAAATAAAATTGTTTGTATTATGCTCGAACTAGGACTAGAGCGTAGACCTCGTCGTCCTAATCACGATGGTGTGAACGGTTCGTCAATCCGAGTCCGGATGAAGGAGATAGAGGCAGTCAAAGTTGGGTTGACTTTTGCTTACTGGACAGGCTTAAGGAGGCCACAATTTGAACTTTTCCGGCAGACAAAATCCAGCCAACTCTGGCCAGATTCTGGGAAAAATTATTGCCTCGTTAAAAAGACTCCTTTGGTCCAAATTTCAGATTTTCAAAAAAGGTCTTCTTATGTTTAAAAATTAAAAAAATGATATAAGGGAGGTGGTGGGCCACCACCCCCACCACCCCACGCCTCTATACACCATACTTAATAAGGAGGCCGACAGAGATTGAACCCACCCGACCCATGTGGGCTGGCCCCCACTGGGTGGCCCCATGAATGAACCCATGAAACGTACCACATTCAACCAAACGCGCCTCCATTTATGGCACACGCAACAATCAAACAAACAAACGCCATTAATATATGCCATTCAAAACTGTGCGCCCAAGATTGACGCGGAAATTCCAAAAAAAAATAGTTGTTGCAGTTTTTTCTAACAAAACTATGTATTAGCATGGAGGGGTCAGGGTTTGACCACCCAACCTCCCCCTTACTATTCGCCTCCTCATACCAATCTGCCTAAACAACATTTCTTGTTTAATCCGCCCACGAAATTTTATAAGAACCCAGTTTTTTCAATGTGTGGGAGGAAGATGGAGGAACCAAGAGTGGGCACGCATTTCGAGGTAGAGGAATGTAGTGCACGCAGTTCGAGGAAACATTTTGCAGGAGGGCCGAATTTTCACTTTGTAAGATTTTGACAAATTTGATATGGTTTTAGCACTTCTCAATGCCAGGAACTGAATGGCGCTATCCTTTTCTCCATCAGAGTTTTGAATTTTTCAACCATTTTTCAGTATGCAGGTGGAACCATGACTGTCGCAGAAATAAGGAGCGGAACCACAATCCTTGAAATTTTCCCAAGGAGGTAATTTTTGTCCATGTCGAAATATAGTCAAGTTTATAGTTGTTTTTCACGATTTTCCACAGGGATCACAATGGCAAGGTCAGATTCACCTTTGGAGCTGCATATTTCTAGTCCACCTATGGAGCAGAATCTTTGAGGAATCTAGGGGAAATCTAAAAGATTCCTTGAGCCCCAGATTCTCAATTTCTCAGAATTCAAAAATTTGACAGTCGATTTTGCACTATTCGATGCCACAAATCCAATGGAGCATTTAGATTTCTCATTTTATCATTTTATTCTTCAGCCACTTTTCTAAGTGGAATGCAGGTGTCAGCATTCATGTGCGAGCAACAATTTCCATGCGATTGATGTCATGAGATTGATGGCACGAATAGCTTCAACAGTTTGACATTTGCTTCTTCAGATGCCCCTTGGTTGTGAGGTATATGTAGTGTGTTAATCTAATTCTTTTGCTATGCATTGTGTTTCACATATCCCTGTTTGATGTTTGATGAGGGATATTGTTTATTACTTGTTTTCATGATTCCTACTTGATGTGACACGAAATCATCTATGTGATGTACTTTTTGTCAGGATTTGTCATGTTATGTTTTGAGATCCCTTTGTTGTATGTCGATGGGATACTCATGTTGTCATCATGTATGTTTGCATTGAGATCCCTTTTATGTCATGTTGGCGGGATGCTCATCATGCATGAGTTTGTTTCATAGTGATAAGAGTCTTTTTGACTGAGAGTTCCTGTAGCGGAACATCTCTTAGAGCCACTCCTGTGTGAGGGAATTTTCCTTGTATGATAGTGACATCACCTCTATGTACATCATCACTATTGACAGCACTTAATGCAGTGGCCTACACCATCTTGACACCGAGGCCTAGAGACGTAGTCCCTCCTAGACGAACTCCATTATCAACAGCTTATGTTTTTATGTTGTTGATGATTGAAATGTTCCTCTTCTTTACAACATGCACATGTATTCATTTATGTTCTCTTAAAAATGCAGTTTAACACATCACGAAAGTAAAAGGTCTTGGAAGGGGCCTTTGTCACACCCGGATCTAGATCACAGAAGCAGGAACAAAAGGAATAAACCAACATCATGACCATCTCAGGGTGCAGAAACTTGGTTCCAGCATCCCCCCATATTGTTTCAGGTGAGAATTCAGCTTGCGCTCCGTGGGTTGATGCTGAAAGGTCCAGTAATGTAGGGATTTGTTTGGCTAACTGACGTTCAACCTGGGTCAGGCCCCACGCAGCCAATAAAGAGCATCTTGAAACAAATAATGTCAATTCATGGCATTCAATACTTAATAAAATGTGTTAGTTAACCATAAGCATCCATGACTCATAATATGATAATATTCATCTATTGTCTTGTGATTTGATCTATCAACCTCTAAATTGGCTTGCAAAGATCAACATAGTATCCCTCAAACATATCTTGTAGCTGAGCCCTACAATGCATTTCCGAATCATCCTAAAACTCCTTGAAATTCCCCTAGATGAGCACTTCCCATTCAATCATCCTAAAACTACATTTAAGAAGGACCAGGATTGAACTGTATAGAGGCATTGTAGGCTCATTTAGAAGGTCTGAACCAAAGCTCATTCACCCTAAAGGACCACAACTATCTTCAAAAATTCTGAGATTTATACAAGTCTTGCCAAACAGAAGCCTATCACTCCATCGAGTTGTGACACTTTGAAGGAAGATCAATTTCACATCCTTTTGGAACTATTGAAATCCCTAAAGGGACAAACTTTCAATAGAACAATAAAGATATCTTAAGGGACTAGACCTATTGTTAACAGTAGAAAAAGGAAAAATTATATGTAATTTTTTAGCAACTACAAAACACTGACCTAAACTCAAGAAGAAGACCAATTTATCACCTTGAGTAGAGCTTCTTGACTTAGCACCTTGGAAGCTTCTACTACAAACATTATTATAGGAAGTATCAAGCTTGTGAAAGAAGATATCATTATCATCAGAAGGGAAATAAGGTTCCACTATAAGGCATGTTTGAAACGCATCTTATGGATATATTGAAGGGCCAAGTGCATAGATATAGTTCTATGTGCCAGCTAGAATAAGATTCTTAGGAGAAGATCTAGGCCGACTTGAACAAAAGACCTTATAGGCCTATTCTATAATGATATATTCACCCCAAGCTAACGGGCCTAGCTTGTGGAGCCTTGCTATTGGATATTTTAATTAGACTTTAAGAGACCAAAAAATCTTGTAGGTCATAGCTCGAAGCCTTACCTTAGAGCTTTTCCTATCAAAACAAAAATTCTAATATCGAATCAGGACCGACTAGCCTCATGGGCAGTCATGGGTTGAGATTACTTCTTTTGTACGGGTTCCCCATGCCAAGTCAGGCTAACCCACTAAATATTCGCACAGTTGCCATGAATGTTCCCATCACGCGATACCCCCATGGGTGCCTGGGCGCCCCACCTTCATGCAGGCGTGCCCAGGGCATGAGTGTTCACCCTAATATGAAAATCAGTGAACACAAATCATTAGCTCATCAATGAAAAAAATATATTATCATTTGTTATTTCCATGTTGCATGATCAATAGTGAATTATAAACCGACTTTGAACACCTAAATATTAATTTAATTAATTTTCTAAAAATCATTATGAGACCCCCTTTTGGGAACTTTATTCATGGGAATTCATGGGCCAACATTACTTCTTTTGTGTGGGTGCCCCTTTCCCAGGAGCCCTGCCTTCATTCGTCCATCAATGCCAACAAAATATTATAATTTTTTTGCACCATGTTGCATAATCAACCAATTATAAACCCAATTTTAACACCCAAACATTACTTTAGTTAAATTTCTAAAAATCATTATGAGACCCCTTGGTGGGAACTCTGTTCATGGGTAGTTATGGCCGACCCAATTTTCTATAGGCACCCCTTTCCAAGTCAGGTCAACCCACCAACTCATCGCACATAAACTCCTTCTAGGCGGGTGCCCTGGCATGCCCAACATGCAACGCCCCCATGCGGGTTAGGCACCGTGGCATCCCTAGCACGCAACACCCCCATGGGCGCCCTGCCTTCGTGTGAGCGCACCCAAGGTGTGGGTGCTCTCCCTGCTATGCAAATCAATGAACAAAAATAATCAACTCATCAATGAGAACAAAATATTACCATTTGTTATTTCCATGTTGCATGATCTATAATCAATTATAAATCGACTTTTAACACCTAAACATTAATTTACTTAATTTTCTAAAAATCATTATGAGACCCCCTTGTGGGAACTCTATTCATGGGCGGCCACGGGTCGACATTAATTCTTTTGTGCGGGCGCCCTGGTGTGCCCAACACACGACACCCCCATGGGCTCCATGCACCCTGGCATGCTCAGCACGCAACACCCCCATGGGAGTTTGGTCACCCCACCTTCGTTCACTCATCAATGAAAACTAAACATTATAATTTTTCAGTACCATGTTGCATAATGAATCAATCATAAACCAACTTTTAACACCCAAACATTACTTTAGTCAATTTTCTAAACATCATTATGAGACCCCTTAGTGGGAACTTTGTTCATGGGAAGTCATGAGCTGACCTTACTTCTTTTATGTGAGCGCTCCTTTCCAAGTCGGGTCGACCCACCAACTCATCGCATGGATGCCCTTACCCGGTGAACGTCCTGCCTTGCCTAGCTTGCGACACCCCCAGGGGCACCTGGGCGCTCTACCTTCGTGCAAGTGCCTCTAGGGCACGAGCGTTTGCCCTAATGTGAAAATTAGTATAAAAAAGTCATTATCTCATCAATGAAAACAAAATATTATCATTTGTTAGTATGTCCATGATGCATAATCAATCAATTATAAACTGACTTTTAACACCTAAACATTACTTTAGTCAATTTTCTAAAAATCATTATGATACACCCTGGTGGGAACTCAATTCATGGGTAGTCATGGGCCGACCTTACTTCGCATGTTTACCCAACCGTCATGTCACTCGGTTCACCCATCGCCAAACTCGTCCGATACATCTGCTTAAAGAACCATTAATTTGAAAATTAGAAATTATGGTATAAACGTAATTGAGCTTCTCTTCCTTTTAAGAATAATATGTTCTCTACTTAAAAAGGCCAACCACATGAAGGTGGAAACTCATATGGCCTCTTCCCCCCTCACATCACTCTCAATTCCCCATACCCAATCTATCTACTATAATATATTTGAAAGAAACATGATAACATTCAAACATAAAAGCTAGGAAAATAAAAATTTAAGGTGAACAAAAGAGAACAAACCAACTGTAAACATATAAATACATACCTTGACATATTTTTCAACATTTTAATCTTCTTCCTAATCCATCTCATCATCTGTATCATCCAGTTTAGAATTCATGTACAAATGATTCACCATATCAACATCAACATCATCATCATCATCATCATCATCATCATCGTCATCAATATCATAATCTGGAACATGCTCTTCTACATTTAGTTCAACTTCTTCGAGTTCTTCGTCTGACATAATGTCAATATCATATAGTTCATCCAAATTAACATTTTCTCGATTAACATATATTCCTTGAACTTCTTCGACGTCTTCATCTAACACTGCATGATCCCCCTGCTCCTCTACATCTTCTTCTTCTTCAATTTCATCTTCTTCTGCTACATTATACTTTACATGCCTTCTTTTGGGATCATATCTAACAACAAATGACCAACCCACTTTACTTGGAACGTCTACATAAAATAGCTATATACATTGTCTTGCAAGAACATATGGCTCTTATCCTGGCTCAAGATTCCTTGTATCAACCATGGTAAATCCCTTAGCATGCTCAATAACAATTTTATCAGGGTCACGTTCATGGATTTGTAGCCTAAACCATTTGACATCGAACAAAATTATTTTGAAGGATCCAAAGTCACATTCAAGTATATCATGCAGATACCCATAATATCGATTCTCAGATAGTTCTAGATGTTTTTCACCTCTAGAGGAGACATTGATAACTTCAAATACCATAGTTATCCAACCTAAAAAAAAATCATCTTTTCATCCTACCTTTTGATGCAAAATTTGTGGCCATTGCACCACATGTTGTTGTGGTGTTTCAACTGCAATACATCAAACACATAAAAAAATGCATTCTCAATTCATAAGCATGCATATTTAAATTTGAAAATCAAGGAAAAAACATGCCATATGCTGCATCAATATAAGTGTAAAAAAACTCAGTATGGGTAAATATGCTTGCCTGATAATCTTTTAAACCATATGCTAAATAATTTTCACTATGTGTAAGATTGGTATCTCCACTACATTGATAACCTACCATTATTAGCTTGTTTGCATAGCTCAATCCATACCTTCATACGATCTTTATTGTTCACAATGTATAAATGTGTTGCATCCCTCTCGATCATCTATATTTAAATAAAATAATTCACATATATTATACTAGTTACCATGTTATAGCTTTATAATAATGGATTATGTAGGAATACTAAAACTTAAATAAGTACACTATACAGAAAAACAAATAACTCAAATGTGCTATAAATCTCCACTATCTACTTACATCTCACTTTTCTCATTCTACCTTTCCCCAATAGGTGCTCCCCTTCAAAATCATCCACAAAGTTGACATCCCAAATGCGATCCAATATATTAATAATTTTTACTATTTCATCTCTATATTGATGAATATAAGCTACCTCTACCATATAACCCTCAAGACGTGCTCTTTGTCTGACCAAAGCCTTCAATGGTTTCAAGTGCCTCTTAACCATCCACATTGATCTTGTGCATACAAGTCCACACTATTCAATATCCTCAACTTGGTGCATGAGGTAGTGTTCTTGTGCATCGAAAAATTTCGAAGGTAGATACTTTTTCCTTTCACACATTAGACGAGGAATTTATTTTCTCCAATACTTTATATCTTCTTTATCGATTTATTTAGATGACAACCATCTACAAATGAAGCAAGCAGAACACAAGTTTCAACAAAAAAATAATAATATAGTACATGATGACAAGCAAACCACATGCAATGAAAATATGCGACACAACAACTTATTGAACAAATTACACTTTGCACATAAATCTCCACTTACCTCATGTATTTTCCAAGATCATATATAACTTGTTTGACATTGTTGTCAAAGTTTTCTAGGAGAGATAAAGGTAGAACATTTTATGACAAAAATAATGATCAATCATTGTTTTTTCCCAAATTAATAGAAAACAAACACTAATTAACAAGATGTTTCACCAATGTGTAAAATATACATACACCAAAATAATTACCTTATTGAACATATGCAATCATGATTTTTTACCCCACCTAATTCACCTTTCTTTGTTAGGATATTCTTTGTGTTTGAAGAAAATCCAGTTGGCTTTTTTTTTTCTTTTCAATAACCTATTTAACATGCTTTATTTCCTGCTCTGTCGGTAATCATGGAAGGGTGCTTATATTTTGGCCATCTCCATCATTATTTGAATGAATCACACTTTGCAATGCATGGTAAACCTCCTTAATCTTATTACAAATCTTGACAATTTTTTCTTTATCTCCCCTTCCATCTAATATTCACCACAAGGTTTCTATTACATCCTTCTCGGTGTTCATTGTATCAAACAAAAGAAAATTTTCTAGGTGCTCATAGTAGGGGAGTGTATTGAATTTCTCGAGATAACTTTTCCTCATGGAAGTGTCTTGTTATTAATGCCTTTATGACCTACAATGTGAATCATAGATAAAGATATTAAAACAACAATATAACCTGTCAATTAGTACAATGAAGAAAATCCCATAAAAATATCCAATAATCCAAACATATAATGTATATTTATACATAGACAATTTGATCCGTAGTTTGAGAGACTCTATTATATTGCAACTTCCATGCACGAGGTGTCATTCTCCATGGTCTTACTCTAGTCTCTTCTTTCCCATTGAAAATATGTTTTTCAATACTTCGGTACCTATGGTTTTTAGAAAGGAAGTGCCTATACTCATCAAACACCTCCTTTCCTAAGCTTCTTGAAAAGTGAGATTTAATCTTAGGACCACAAACTTGACAAGAAAGTTTACCCTTTGTTTAAAGACTTGCAAGAGATGGAATAATTTTTATATCAATTATTTTAAGTATGTATAATGAAAGTCGAACTATTTAAAAAACATACTTGAAATTAACTTCATAAAATTAAACATTATTAAAGTGCAGGGTAACGTTATAACATACGATAGAAATGTGTTAGCCCTGAGGCATCATGAATTGTCCATGCAAGCATTGCATGAAATTCAAATTCCCTTTGTGCAACTATTGGTCTAGAGATATCATACATAGTGACACCATTCCATAACTCCACTAACTCATCGATAAGAGGCTCGATATATACATTCATACCTTTGACATGGTACTTACCTAATTGATTGAACATATAATACATAATTACTACATATATGAGTAAATAAATAAAAATATAAGTAATAATTATAAGGCATAATTGGACATATATGAGTAAATCGACAAAAAAATATAGGACATAATTATAAAACAAACAAGACAAATAAGATGTTATTGTAATAAAAAAAATTATTCTAAACAAATTTATACCTAAAACAATCATTGTAAACATTATGTGTTCCCTCTTTATTGACTTCCACAGAGGAATGTTATTTTTGATAACAAAACATGCCACATTGAGTAAGTAGATTTGGCCTCTCCAAATGGATTGACACCATTAGTGGCTAATGAAAGCCTAAGATTAAGAGGTTTTCTTTTAAACTTTGGCCACTTGTCGTCTATATTCCTAAATTCATATCCATTTGCAGGAATTCAAGGAACACCATCTTCACTTCCATTCCTGGAATGGTAATCCATAAGTTTTGTTATGCTTTTGCACCTAAACAATTGTTGCAGACATGGAATTACGGGAATATAATGAAGAACCTTGTGAGACACATTTTTTGTTACTTTATCGGTTTGATATCTACTCTCATCAAATTTTGGGCATTTGCCTTTCAATGCATGTTCTTTATAATAGAGAATATCATCATTAGGGCATGTGTGAATAACTTGATACTCCATTCCAATATCTTTTATAATGACATGTAAATCTTAGTATGTACAAGGTAAAACATTTGACGATGGTAACAAAAATTCACCTAATAATCTAACACATAAAAAAATAGTATTGGTTAATGTACTAAACAATATTAATCATACATATTGCATCCAAATGTTAAAATTTAATGAAATGATGCATATCAATGTACTACCGTTAAAAACAACGGAAAAAATAATTGCTTTATCATGTATATAGTACTGAATGTCACAAAATATATTACATGCCTTAGGAGTTGTGTCACACATGTGTTTGAAAAACCATTCACCACCTTTAAGTTGACCAACAATAATACAACAGAGAGAAGAGATGTTTTTGAGCCTTCATAAAGAGGTTCAGTTTCCCTGTCAAGTACAAATAAATCAAAATCAGGGTCATCATACTAGTTGTCTTCATCATCCATTCCAACATTATTAAATGTTGAAAGAATAACTTCGGCGTAAATCACATGTAGACAGACATTTGTCGACGCGTTTCGAACCAACTAGTGTGGTTCATCGTCAGGACAACTTGTCCTGACGATGAACCACACTGGTTGGTTCGAAATGCGTCGACAAATGTCTGCCTACATGTGATTTACGCTAAAGTTATTCTTTCAACTATTATGGATCACAGAAGTCTCAATTCAACTATTATTAAATGTCTCCTGGATCAATCTATTTGTCTCATCTTCTTCAACTATGTTATCGACATCATTATCTTCTTCCATAGTATCATTAGCTTGATCCTCAATATTAATCTCTGCATGTTCTTGAATAGGTGCTTGTACTACACAACCTCTTCCTCCTCAAGTAATGCCCTAGGGAGCCGATACTATACAATTACAAACAATAAAGTAATATTAGTATATATAACAAATATTGAAATGTTGATATAACAATAATTTACAAATATAATATATAAGGAAAACAAAGACAACAAATATAAAAATAAAGACAACTTAGGTGAGACAAAAAAAAAAAAGACAACAAATCAATGATGATGCTTGCTCAATTTAACAAGATATTTAAGAACATGTTGAAAAATTCTAAGAAACATGTCATTTTTCTTGACATGTAAGAAGTGAGACACTTTCTGAGATATATAGTCACAACCATAATAAAAACATATTGATCTTATTTTTCATTCATCATTTTAATGCCAATGAGCTATGGATGGGTTGACTACCATATCCTTAGATCCTTGAGGAATGTAATGTGACATTTTTTGTCACCAAAATTTCAGTGATAATTTTATTCAAAATTTAACTTCAAAATAAACCTACAACCTTTCAAAACAATCACAACTAATATATATAGCAACTATGTCAAAATTATATGATGTTAGGGCTTGTGCGCATACACACAAATTTATTATAGTTATAATAAAATATTTAATAACTTTATATATATAATTTATATTATAATCATAAAATATTGTATTCATATATATTAATATTATATTTATTTTAATTAGTCAAACTAATCAAAAGCGGTCCCATATTAGATTTTGTGAGTGAAAAAATCCATTAATTGTGGAATTGAACATTATACAATGGATATTTGTCATTTGTAGGAAATTGGACAACACATTTTCATATTGGATATAGCATCGGATATCCGACGGTAAAAGAACGATTGTGATTTATTCGATGACAAGAGCGATTATAGGAAAATGTCTGATATTAACGAGATAGGGCATTTTGTCGAATATTCGACTGATAAAGAAATTATGTTGGATATTCAATGGTAATCGAGATTTTATAAAAACAAAAAAAATCATTCAACTTTAGACACTTTTCCGATTTTAGTCATTTAGTCAGATTCCGTCGTCGGAATTTCTGCCCAAATATAGTAGTGTTAGGGTCATGGGTCCCAAGGATGCACATACAATCTTACCATAGACACTCCCTATATATATAAACAAAAAAAATCATTTAACTTTCGACACTTTTCCGATTTTAGTCCTTTAATCAGATTCCGTCGTCGGAATTTCTGCCCAAATACAGTGTTAGGGTCGTGGGTCCCAAGAATGCACATACAATCTTACCATAGACACTCCCTATTATATATATACTTTGTAATATGTCGATGGGACCCACCCTTCACCCGATCATGGGTTGGGGGTCCTAAAGGCGACGGTAAAAGAAGGACCATCAATTATTCGATGACAATAGCGATTATAAGAAAATGTTTGATATCGACGGGATAGGGCATTTTGTTGAATATTCGACTGATAAAGAAATTTGGTTAGATATTCAATGGTAATCAGGATTTTGTAAAAAACAAAAAAACAAAAAATCATTTAACTTTCGACACTTTTTCGATTTTAGCCATTTAGTCAGATTCTGTCTGTCGGAATTTCTACTAGTGTTAGGGTTGGGGTTGGGGTCTCAAAAATGCGCATACAATCTTACCATTGACACTCCCGATAACCATAAATATATAATATGTCGATGGGACCCACCCTTCACCCCATCGTGGGTTGGGGGTCCTAAATACCTGTGGTGCCAGAACGTGCTTACTCACCCAACCGTCAAATGAAAGTCTCATATAATCACCATTTACAACTGTAAACTACCGTAGGCCCACCACATCGCCCATCAGGGGTCAAGGTTGGAAAGCTTCATGGTGTAATGGTGAACCTATTCTCCATCCGTTGGATGGGCGCTCCAACACACCACCATGGAAAATTTGCGATGGAACCACCCCATCGGCCATCAAGGGTTACACCGTTAGGTGTAGTGAGCCCTTCACATCACATTTGAGACATTAGTTCTACCGACTAATAATTACCTTGCGAATAATAATTGTATGTAACCTTAATTTTTTAATCCTTGGGTGCAATGAAAAGTTTAATACATCGACTTGACACAACAATTTTGTGTTTATGCCAGATATGTTGCTTGGGATTTATTTGGTAACATAATTCATTTCACCATTCACGATAGTTTTGTTTAAAGGAATAATCGACTTGGGTCAAATTGGAATTGCAATTTAAGTTGAATACACACACATAGATATATCCTTTTAATAATTAAATTTGGGGGGCATAGTCATCCTGGGCTGAATCACTATGCAATTAAACTACATATATGTATAACCCATATGCTCATCAATATAAGTTAGGACGTGGTTGGCCACATTGGTAATGCATTGGCACCGACATACCATATATATTATAACACGGTAACACGTGCTGACTAGCTGAGATAGCATAAGGCCCACGCTAACATTTAAACACTAGTGTAGTTAAATTCATATGGAAGGTTGACAATGCCAAGCCTTATAAAATTAAGTTATATGGGACCTAACAGAGCCAAAATTTAATATAATTAAGTTGAAAGGAAGGTTGGTTGTGTCAATATCAATATAGTTAAAATGACACTTCAGACTAGCTTTAAGATAGTTAGAATGATACCAAAGGCTTGGGCTAAGTTAGAAATATGTCCATGCCTGCAGTATCAAATTTTATAGTTAAAATGATACTTCAGACTAGCTTTAAGATAGTTAGAATGATACCAAAGGCTTGGGCCAAGTTAGACATATGTCCATGCCTGCAGTATCAAATTTTATAAACTGTTGAATTATATACATGAGGTATGGGAACCGATTTAATTATATCAATATCAAACCATCCTAAAGTTGCATGGCATTCGTGCCTGTTAACTGGATATTATCAAATAGGTGGAAAAATTTATAACTCATAAATAACAAAAACACCATTTCACTCCATATATGCCAAATTCATTTATGTATACATTCCTACTCATGCAATTTACGCATGCAAACCACATGCAGTGATAATTCAGACAAACGACCTCCATTAACATCAAGAATTTGTAACAGTATACAAAGTTTTGATAGAATGAAATTTGGTTTTGTCAAAACATAAAGTTCTCACCTTTAGGAGTCCATCCTTATTTGGGGTCTTACACCACAAAGAGGAAGGAGCAGGATGTGTCCATGTTTTAAACCGTCTACTCATAACCTGCCTTGACTGAATAATTTAGATGTGGGCTAGCCAACCAAACTCATTGATTCCCATTTTTGCAATCAACCAAAGCTAGTCCTTTAAGGCTACAAAGCAAATTCTCCCATTGAAGGTCAAGGTTTCATGGCAGGTCAATGCAACTCCACCTTTCTAAATTCCTTAATCATCCCAATGGGAAATATCTCAAAGTTTAATTAGATTTTTCTCTCTCATCCAATTAACTAGCTCTCAGAAGTCTATGTGCTCTCCAAGCGACCCAAACTGGGTGGGCTTGTCTTTCCATATGTTAATCCGACTCCCATTTCCATATTGACAACCTAAATTGTTAGTGACTATGTACACGACTGCTTTACATAGCTTCCGATTTTAGAACCAACTCATCCAAATGGTCTTCTCAATCCGAAAATGGCTATTTTCATGGAATCATTTACAAATAAAGGCCTATTTCCACCATTCTTTTTTATCTAATAGCAAAAACCACACTATTTTAGCACCAAGAGATAGATTCATAAAATGAGGATCTTTAATAGATAAACCTCCATGATCTTTAGGAAGTTGAATGATATTCCATTTCACCAAATGGAACTTCTTCTCATTACTCTTACCCCCCTACCACACAAATTGTTGCACTAGGCACCCAATTTGTGTGGTCACACTTTTGGGAGCTAGAAGGTCAAAGCAAAGATAAATCGACAAAGAAGAGAGAATGTATTTTATTAGTATTATTCGCTCTATTGCATTCAACCAATGGGCTCACCAAGATTGTATATTCCTCTGAAATTTTTGCAATACTTCTAGAATTGTGGCTCCCATGGAAATTGGGATTCCCAAATACTTGAAACATTTCCAGTCAATCTCCATTAGGAAATCTAAAACCATCAAAATTTCTCGAAGATCATCTTCTATGCAGTTCCAACCAAAAAGTTGTCTTTCTTTTATTATTCACCAACCCTCTTGATAATTCCAAGTATGAGTCAAGAATATATTTATTTCTCACAACTATAATATGAGTTTCCCCACTTAGGAAGGGTGTCATTTTCAAACTAGGAATGATTGACTTCTTTCACATTCCGTTATACTAAAGCCTAGGAGGTGGCCCTCAACCCTTGCATGTGAAATATTTCTGCTCGAGCTCTCAACTACCAGAGTGTACATATGAGAAAAGAGTGGGAACCCCTGGTGCAACACCCTTGACACAATGAAAAAGAGCGTAGGGTTTCCATTGACCAAGGTTGTTATCCATTGCTCACCTATGCATAAATTTACCCATCTAATAAAATCCTCATCAAAACCCATCTTTTCAAGGACTAAGAATAGAAAGCAATGTCTGACTCTATCAAATGCATTGGCCATATATAATTTTAGAAAAAACCTAGTTCTCCCCTTTCTTTACTAGAATGAAGAGCCTCCCGAGTGAGTTTAATATTGTCAAGGATGTGATGATGCTACATAAATCCACCTCAATTATCTGATATTTGGTTAAGCCGCTTCACCATTATTTTGGTGAGAATTTATAAGCCACATTACAAAGGGAAATAGCTCTAAAGCAGATGAAATTCACAGGGTTTGACTCTTGGGAATTATAAAAAGGAAGGAGGAGTTTGGCCCCCCTCCAATTTTATCATTTTGCTGGGTCCAATTTAACATCTTCAACATATCTCATTTTATGAGGGACCAAAGAACACCAAATAAACTAATGGTAAACCCATCAAAACTAGGGGATTCGTTTGGGTCTACTGACCAAATTGTTTCCACTACCTTGGACCCGACTATTTCTCTTGCTGGTTGAAGGTTGTCTTGATTCGTAACAATAGATGGGATGCATGAAAGAAATTCCTTGGCTTTATCCAAATCTAGAACTTTATCCTCAGTATATAAGGATCTAAAATGTTGGAAAGCTTCATGTTTAATTTCAAGAAATGAAGATATATTTGGCTTACCTGCTAGTGTTATTTCCCTTACTTGATTCCTTATCTCTTGAGATTTAGCATGCTTATTAAAGAATGTAGTGATTTAATCTCTTTCCTTTAACCATATTCTCCTTGACTTGATATGCCAATATACTTCTCCTATCTATTGGTGACAAAAAATTTCCAAGTCTTTCTCCTTTTCAATATGCCACTTCGGTATTATGTTACTTTTTATATCAGTGTAATGTCACTCCAGTTGTTGCACTAGCTCTTGCCGCTTGATCCTTGGGGGATTAAAATTTTATTTTACCCTCACAAAGCTTGTTTGACTAATCACAACCTAGATTCCCAAACAAAGGAAGGAAATTCTATGACTGAGATGTTCCATGGTTGGTGAATTAAATCCAACACTCCTTCCTTACTCAACCATAGTGGATTGAATCGGAAGGGGACAAGAGCCAAATTTTCTAGAAGGTTTATCTCTATTGAGATATACCGATGATCTGAAGCCCTTTACGTTAGGATTTGGGAGTTGCAGTCCACCCCTTTTAAAATCCAATTGCTATGAAGAAGAAACTGATCCAATTGCGTCGTGATATGGTTCACCCCACTCCTATTAGACCAACTATACTTTCCCTTCTTCGGCGCCACGTCGAAGAGGTCCCAATAATTAACAAGGCATTCTATTTGTTCTCGAAATGGATCCCAAACTAAAATGCCTCCCTTCTTCTCAATGTTGTAAAGGATTGTATTGAAGTCCTTGCCAACTATATTATCCAAATGCATTTATTACTCTTTTAGAGAGATCAACAAATTGCGAAATTCATTTTTCTGAGTATAAGCCACCAATGCATACACATTTAAAATTGAGATTCATTCCTCCATGTTCTTGTTTTTTATAACTATAACTATCCAAAAATTTGTCTTGAAGCTTTCTTTTAATAAAAAAAGAGAATCCTGCCATAATGTCCCTAAACCTCGATACACATTTATAATTGAGATTCATTCCTTTATGTCTTTATTTTCTAGGACTATAACTAACCAAAAAAAATTCTTGAAGTTTTTGTTGGGTATGTGTTATATTCTTTCCATGACTAGCCCCAGTAGCGAAGCTGAGGAGCAGTAGTCACCCTCTACGGGGTCCGGGGCAGCACCCAAAGGAATTTCTTTTTAGACCCTATATTAGGTGGGTGAATCTACCTTCGGTTTTGTGCATGGTTTTTGCACACGGTTTTGGGCATGATGGTTTTCTGCCCATGGTATTTTGTAGATCCGATCAAGGGAACTACGGTTATGTTCTAATCCAAGGTTAATGGTTTGGGGTTTATGGATGCTTCGGCATGTATATATGTGTATTGTAACATTCAGAGGAATACAATGAAAAATAAATTTGGTAGTCTTAGTTTTGGGATCCAGGGGGAAATCTTTGTGTATATCTGTTTTATGTTTTATTCTTTCACCATTGTTTATTTTTTGTTTTTAGAATCCATATGCAGGTAGTTTCTGTACGGGGTTAAAACCTACCTTTGGAATTAGAGTTGTTTTGGCTTCAAGGGGATGCCTTTGCCGCTGAGGGGTTTTGCTCGGGCCTATGGTAGACCCTGTTTAGTGGGAGATCTTTGAGATTAATTCTTGAGGTGAAAGGAGATGGCAAACAGTGGAAAGATAGAGATCAAGAAATTTAATGGTCATAGTTTTGAGTTGTGGAAACTCAATATGGAGGATCTGCTGGTGGATAAAGATCAGTGGATCGCAGTAGATCCAGGTACTAAACCAACGACAATGTCAGCTGAAGACTAGGCGAAGTTGGATCGAAAGGCAAAGAGGACAATACGGTTGTGTATCTCAGATTCAGTATTGTTGAATGTATCAAGGGAAGCTTTGGCAAAGGCTTTGTGGGACAAGTTAGGGACTTTGTACCAATATAAGTCTTCGGTGAATAAATTGTTCCTACGGAAAAAGTTGTATAACATGAGGATGAAGGATGGAGACTTGGTGATAGAGCATTTGAACGCGTTTAATACTATGGTAAGCCAGTTTTTATCTGTTGATATAAAAATTCTAGATGAAGATAAGTGCATAGTTTTTTGCGTTCTCTACCAGATTCGTGGGGTAGTCTAGTCATTGCAATAGGTAGCAATGCAACTGCCTTATAGCTTGATGAAATAGTCTCATCCTTGCTGTCGGAGGAGATGAGATGGAAAAATATGAAGGGACAAAATGGTGATGCCTTGTCTATACAAGGAAGGTCACAGAACATAAACAAAAATAAATCCTCAAGTGGGAGATCTAAATCTAGAGGGAGATCTAAATCTCCAGGAAAACCTGTAAAGGTGTGTTGGAAATGCGGAAAGGAAGGACACTTCAAAAAGGGCTGTAGATCTAAAGTTCCTGAGAAAGGAAAGGGATTTGATGATTCTCCTTTTGCAGAAGCGAAAACCACCTCAGATGAAGGTGGGGATGTGTACTTGGCTTCTTCTTCAAGTACATGTGTAGATCATGAGGCATGGTTGATTGACTCAGGTGCATCCTTTCACTTCACTCCCCACAGGGAGTGGTTATGAGAGTATGATAAATATGATGGTTGTGATTTATTCTTAGGGGATGATAGGAAGGCTAGAATCATAGGTCACAAAAAATTTAAGTTGAAGTTGCAAGGTGGAAGGATTAGAACACTTCTAGGTGTGCTATATATTCCTGCATTGGCTAGAAATATGATTTCTATAAGAAAATTTTATGATGCAGGTGTAAAAACAATGTTCAAGAAAGATACCTACAAGATGGTTCAGGGAGCACTGGTATTGATGCAGGGAGTTCGGATTGGAACTCTGTACAAGCTTCAGGGTAGCACTGTTATTGATGGGTGGAACAGTTTTGTGGTTCCTCGAAGTGGAGCAGAAAATCTAGTGGTCTTTGGAGAAAAGACCATCCTATGGCATCAAAGGCTTCGACATATTGGAGAGAAGGGCCTTCAAAAACTTCATGGTAATGTTATGGTATAAGGTATGTCTAATTGCTCTTTGGATTTTAATTTCTGTGAAAAATGTGTATATGGGAAGTAGAATTGGGTGAGTTTCCCCTCTGGTGCTAAGAGGGTGAAACAAATATTAGATCTTGTGTGTAGCAATGTGTTTGGACCTATGTCGGTTCCATCTCCAGACTATTTGTGGGGCACGATATATCAATGGCGTTGGCTACGGCAGATAATACAATTTCACTTTATGTTAACCTATTAGGTAAGTCTATGTACTATGTATCATTTATAGATGAGTTCTCAAGGAATTCATGGATATATTTCCTCAGGAAGAAATATGAAGTCTTTGATAGGTTTAAAGAATTTAAGGCTCTGGTGGAAAACTAGAGAAGAAGATAAAGGTGCTGAGGGCAGATAACGGTGAAGAGTTTTGCAAGAAGGAATTTGAAGAGTTCTGTAAGAAGTGTGGCATAGCATGACAGAAGACTACTCCATACACACCTCATCAAAATGGATTTGCAGAAAGAATGAACAGAACGTTGATGGAAAGGCAAGAAGCATTCTTAGTGGTGTCAGGTTAGGATAAGAATTATGGGCAGAGGCGGTGGACATTGCATGTTACCAAGTCAACAGATCACCTTCATCAACATTGGAGGATAAGACTCCACAAGAGGTATGGACCGGTAAGAAACCCTATCTTTCACATTTGATGGGATTTAGATGTGATGCATATGTACATGTTCCAAAGGAGAAAAGAACCAAGTTGGATAGTAAATCTGAAAGGTGCATTTTTATTGGGTATAAGGATGGTTTAAAAGGTTATAAACTATGGAACCCAGAAATAAGGAAGGTTGTGTACAACCATGATGTGGTGTTTATAGAGGTGAAAAATGTTAGTAAACATGAAGTCCTATCTAGGGAACCTAACAAGATAGAGTTTGAGCTAAAAGAGGAGGAATCAGACTCTACACCAGAAGAGGAATCAGAAAATGAAGATCCTAAAACTTCAGTTGTAAGAAGATTAGTTCGAGAAAGAAGGGAACCAGAAAGGTATAGTCCAACTGCTTTCTGTTTAAATTTTTCTTTATCTATTACTGATGATGATCCTAGAACTGTCAGGGAAGCAGTAGATTCAGAGGATGGAAAACTCTAGAAAGACACCATGGTTGATGAAATGGCATCTTTGCACAAAAATGAGGCTTGGTATCTAGTGGAGTTGTCAGCTGGAAGGAAAACCATTGGAAGAAAATGGGTGTTTAAGAAGAAGATGAATGTAGAGGGCAAGGTGGAGAAATACAAATCTTGGTTGGTAGAAAAAGGTTATTCCCAAGTGTTGGGAATTGATTTTGGTGATATTTTTTCTCCTCTTTCCAATGTAGCTTCTATTATATTACTTTTATCTATTGTTGTTGCTTTTGATTTTCAAGGTAGAACAGATTGATGTGAAGACAACATTTCTTCACGGGGATTTGGAAGAAGAGATCTACATGAAACAAATTGAATGCTTTGCAGTGAAGGGTAAGAAATAATTGGTATGCAGGTTAAAAAAGTTTATGTATGGGTTAAAACAGTTGCCAAGGATGTGGTATCAAAAATTTTATACATATATACGGGGACTTGGTTTCACCAGAAGCAAAGCAGATCATTGTGTGTATTTTAAATTAATTGGTGATCGTGTTATTTATTTGGTCTTGTATGTGGATGATATGTTGCTGAAAGGAAATAACAAAGAATTTATCCAAGAATTGAAGACCAAATTGTCCTCCAAATTTGACATGAAAGATCTTGGTGTTGCAGACTATATCTTGGGCATGGAAATTAAACGAGATTGGGAAAAAAGGAAGCTTTGGTTAAAACAGAGGAAGCATGTCAAGACAATATTGCAGAGGTTTAATATGTAGGATAGTAAACCAGTGAAGGTTCTTATTCCTGTAGGTGTAAAGTCATATGTTGAATAGTGTCCCAAGACACAAGAAGAGGAATAGGACATGTCTCGTGTTCCATACGCAAGTGCAGCTGGTAGCCTAATGTATGTAATGGTCTGTACTAGACCAGACATTACACATGCAGTGGGAGTATTGAGAAGGTTTATGTCAAAACCAGGGAAGGATCATTGGACAACAATGAAGCTGGTTTTCAGGTATTTGCGTGGAACCAGTGATTATGGTCTGTGCTACCAAGGAAGACCAGGATTGGACAAATTTTTGGACATCCATGGCTTTGTTGATTCAAACTGTGCTAGAGATATGGATCAGAGAAGATCTACAAGATGGTATGTGTTTAACTTATTTGGAGGTGTAGTTAGTTGGATGAGTAAGAGACAGTCTGTAGTGGCACTTTCAACTACAGAAGTAGAATACCTGGCAACCACTCATGCAAGCAAGGAAGCAATTTGGTTGCAGAGATTGTGTTAAGTATGGGGTTAGTACAACGAGATATAAAGGATAGACTATGACAACCAAAGTGCAATTTTCTTGGCAAAGAACCCTGCTTATCATTCAAAGACAAAGCACATTGATGTTCAATATCACTTTGTGAGCGATATGGTTGAGGACAAAAAGATGTTGTTGGTAAAGGTGGAGACTTTGAAGAATACTGTAGATGCATTGACAAAGTCTTTGAGCACTAAGAATTTCTCTTGGCATAGAGAAACAATGGGTATTGCAGGGTTGGACCAATGACTAAGCTCTCCTTTGGCCCCCTATGGAAAGAAAACAACAAGTGGGAGAATTTTGGGTATGTGTTATATGCTTTCCATGACTAGCCCCAGTAGCGAAGCCGGGGGGGTAGCCAGACCCCCCTTCGTTGCGGAAGGTGTTGTTGGGGGGTCACAGGGGGGGTGGTAACCCCCCTTGTCGGGGGGTTTGAGGGGGGTGGTAGTCCCCCTCTACGGGGTCTGGTGCCGCCCCCCCCTGTTGGGGGGTTTGAGGGGGGTGGTAGTCCCCCTCTATGGGGTCTGGGGCAACACCCTAGGGAATTTTTTTTGGGACCCTATATTAGGTGGTCGAACCTACCTATGGTTTTGTGCATGCTTTTCACACATGGTTTTGGGCATGATAGTTTTCTGCCCATGGTATTCTGTAGATCTGGTTAAGGGAACTACGGTTATGTTCTAATCCAGGGTTAATGAATGCTTCAACATGTATATATGTGTATTGTAACATTAAAAGGAATAATATGAAAAATTAATCTAGTTGTCCCGATTTTGGGATCCAGGGGAAAATATTTGTTTATATCTGTTTTACGTTTTCTGCTCTTGCCATTGTTTATTTTCTGTTTTTTGAATTCGTGTGCAGGTAGTTGTTATACGAGGTTAAACCCTACAACTTTCTTTTCATGAAAAAATAGAATCTCACCTTAGTGTCCCAAAACCTCCCGAGGCACCTCGAGAGCTTTGAGCCACCCCTCAAAATTATCCAGCTAAATTCAAAAATTATACCTCTTCTAACTTTTTCTCTTGGATAAGGAGAATCAAGGGTTTTTCCTGCTTGACAATGTCTTTTATAGATTGAGATTTTGCAGGGTTTCCCAAACCCCTTATATTCCAAGAGACAACCTTCATTATTTACAAAAGGGGACAATGGCCTTAACTCCTCCTTCTTTACTTCATGCCTAATCCTTACCTATTGCTAACTTGAAGGATTCTATCATTTGAGGTTGTGTTTCTAGCTTCTGTTTTTTACTATGCCTCAACCTCTCTTATTGCCTTCTCCATGTGTTTCCATTGTCCTTTTTACGACTTTATATTTCCTGACTACTAACCTCATTTTTCCAGCTGACTTTTTCTAATTTATTTCGTGTTAAAACCCCTCTAGAGCTTGTAGCTTTTGAGCCTAAGGTTTGTGAATTTTTGAGTGAACCTTCTTCCTGAGCTCTTGATTCCAATATCACCTGTTCCTCATGACTTGGTTCTAAAACATGCTCCTACCTTCACTCTTCTTCTTCTATTGTCCCTTCTTTCTTCTGAATCTCCCCATAGTATGTCTCTCAATCATCACTTCTTCTTCGTCAACCTCTTTCCCTACCATCTTACCTTTTACTGGTGGATTTTTAATTTCTCCCACTTTCCTTTTATCCCCAAATTTCTTTTGGGTTTTCCACTATTGTTCTGATGTTTCAGTTCCCCCTGTTTCCTTAGCTGGGGCAACCTTCTTGCAATATCTAGAAAAGTGGCCATAATTGTGACAAATTTTACACTTACAACAATTGTTTTCTAGGGTCTGATAGTGACTCCAATCTCCCTATATGAGAATGATTTCAGACAATAAACATTTCTCCAAGTCCACCTCTATGCAAATCTTCACACATGCAAATTGTCTTCCCTTCAGTTCATCCCTATCAAGAAAACAACCCAATGCATTGCCAATTAAGCGAAAGTAGTTGTCACTTCAACAAAACAATGAGAGCCACAAGAGTTTTGACAACACTGGGATTGGATTTAGAATGTTGTCACTATGTATTGAAATGCAAAGACCACTTGTTCAAATAAATTCCTCGTGCTCCAAAAAAGTATGAGACATTGCGAAATATAACATCCTTATCTTCCTTCGATTGGAAAAGAAAAGAAAAAAACCCATTTCCATAGACATACAACCCTATGTTTCCTTTCATCAGAGTTTTCTAAGGTTTTTCCAACCATAACTCCATGGATTTTGGTGATGACCACATACCAGTAAAGTTCCCAATCAACGCTCGATTCATGAAGGCTAGGGTTCGTCGAAGACACGCAGGTAAAGTCACCGTAGGTATCGTCTTTGCCTTTTTCACAAATCACCATTGGGTACCCTTAGGTTGCTACTTCTTAGAAGGGGAGGCAACTAGGGCCTAGAAAGTTGTTGCTTCCGCCAGGGAAGGGGGAGGAGCCCCCTTCGAGCCTATCACCATCAAAGACTCTCAACTAGGGTTCTATAGAGCTCTTCTTATTAATAATAAATATTTAATTGTTAATATTATAATTACAAACTAATTATTAGTAAAATTTACTTAATTATATTTAATTAAAACATTAATCCCTTGTTAATTTATTCTAAGCTGGAATAAATCCCTATTTTAACATTGACATAATTAAAGTGTTAAAGCAAACATTAAATAGAGTATTCATACAATTTGGTACCATTATCAAAATAAAAACGTATTTCACTAGTAATTATTTTCAAAAAAGATTTTTTAACAATCATGATAAATTTTAACTTATAGATTAAATAGAAAATTTAAAAATTTAACGAATTGTGATTAATGATATATAGATTTTAAAATATTGAAATAATCAATTAATAAAAAAATACAAATAAATATCCATCAAATTTAACCATAAACTAAAAACACAGAAGTCTTTCATTTCAGGCAATCTAATGCACTATTAACCCAGTGATCTAAAAAAATATACAAATAAATACCTATCAAATTTAACCATAAACTAAAAAGATAGAAATCTCTCACTTCAGGGGACCCAATGCATTATTAACCCAGTGAACTTAACACCAAAATTAAAGAAGTGACCCAATGCACTATTGACCCAGTAAACTTAACACCAAAATTAAAAAATACAAATAAATACCCATCAAATTTAACCATAAACTAAAAACATATAAATCTCTCACCTCTGAAAACCCAATACACTATTGACACAGCCCAACACAAAAATTAAAAAAATATAAATAAATACCCATCAAATTTAACCATAAACTAAAAACATATAATTCTCTACTTCCGACCCAATGCACTACCGGCGCAGTCGAGGAGGACCTAACACGACGTGCGGCATGCCGACATCTGGTATCTGTGCATATACAGAGGGCATATGCTGGGTTCTCGGTAGCCCTATATTACCTTGTGATTCCAAAATCACAACGTATTTCAAATGAAACGCGCACACGAACTAAATTCAAAATTAAAATTAAATTTTTAATAGATCATGCATGAAATATGATTCATGAATTGCAGGGTGGTCAGCGGGCCTGGAGTTTGCCGTTTTGTTTATTCATTTATTTTTAAATATATTTGATGGCAATTTATGCCTACATGTTTTTTAATTCATTTATGTATAAATTATTTATTAAATAAATTATAGGCTTTTAAATGTATTTGATGGGAATTGATGGGTAAATGTTTTTGAATCCATTTAAGTTGCTTATCATAAAAATTTTATTAAATAAATTGTAGGTTTATAAGTAAAGGAAGGCTAATGGTACTATGTTAGATTTTATTTTTTTTTAGGATTTTATTCCATAAGTGTGATGGAGAACTTTTTTATTAAATAAATTATATGTTTATAAATAAAGGAAGGCTCATAGTATTTGGTTAAATTTAATTTTTTTTAGGATTTTATTTCATAAGTGTAACGTAGAATTTTTTTTAGCAAAAATTATAATGGTATTATATTTTTATTGTGTTGAGAGATGTCTATTTTACAACAGCGTAAGGAGATATGTAGATATGTCATATTTTCAATAAAATAATAATAAAAACAAAAAAATTAATGTTGGCTCAAAACAAAAATGAAAATAACCATACAAATAAAAAAATTACAATAAAATTCAACAAAAAAAATTGAAAACTTTAATCCAAAAATTTTTAAATTTAATATTTTTATTAAATATTTATAAAATGAGTCCTTAAAAGAAAAACCTTATCTTATGGATATTTTAAAATCTTTAAAGACATAAGTATTTCCATGTCAAAATTGTAAAATTTGAAATTATTAATTTGGCTAATTATAATTATAAATATTGTTATCATGCTATAGGCCAAATCTAATATTAATATTAATAAAATCTAATATTACTATTAATATATTATAGTATTAATATTATTGGATTTAATAGCTTTGGATTAATAATTTGAGGAAAAGTCGGCATCTCGAAGGATTTAATCCCTCTCAACTTATGATAAAGTTGGAGTTAAATAGATCTAGGCTAGTCATACTAATTATATGTCCTTCTCATCATGTCCAAAGTATATGCCAACATGGTAGCATCATCCTGTGTTACATTAATCTTAAAAATCCAGTAACATAAAAAAAAATTGTCTAATATAAATCATCAAAAAAATAATTAACTAAAAAAAAGAATAATTCCATCTCATATAGGACACAAAGTTGGTCTATCTTGGCTTGTATAAGTGTCTAACCTTTGGTAAGAAGTCTGCAATTCCATTATTTTTATAGTATATATAAGCACAATAAATCTCATCATAAAAAACCAAAATAATGATCTAATTTTCTTCATCTAAAAAAACCAAAATAATAATTTCTAAAAAGCCTATTCAATCACCACTTTTAAATCACCAAAAATTCCAATTTCCTCCATTTTTATTATCTCCAACAAAATAACAAACATTATAAAACCATAATTTCTACCCTCGAATTGGACCCAACTTCAAATAGATAACAATGGGTGTCTACATGTATTCTGCAGTCGGGAAAGGACAATGTAACCATCGGAAATAGTCGGCAGTCGGGAAATGCCAATAATTGGCTTGGTTATAGATTGTCATTCCAAGTGCCAAACAACGACCTCTGATGGGGAGTGTGGCCATAGATGTAGGGGCGGGCAGTTACGTGTCATATCTGTGTGGATAGTTCTTAATAAATTCTAGAATCCAAAGTGAGCTGCTGTAATCCAAAAGGAGCGATCCATTCGATATTTTATAATATGAGGGCCATAAATTGCAGAGGCACCGTCAGTGAGACGTGTGGGCCACCAATATTGTGAACTTTCGAGCAGATTTACAGAGTATATCCCTGCAAAATTGAGTGATCTTCATTGTTTTAGGCATAGGGTGGAGGAGTTGGTCGGAAAATTATTGAAATTTCAGTAAAATTTTTTGTAAATCTAAGTTATAGTTGTTAAATTTCAAAATTTTAAGTGTCTTAGATGTTTTTGATGGTGCTGAATCCATTTCCACCATAAAAATATGATTCAAAAAACAATAAGTGGGAGAATGTTGAGTATGTGTTATATTATTTCCATGACTAGCCCTAGTAGCGAAGCCCCCACGGAGGGTAGCCCCCCTCTACGGGGGGTCTGGGGCAGTGCCTCAGGGAATTTTTTTTTGGACCTTATATTAGGTGGTCAAACCTACCTATGGTTTTGTGCTTGGTTTTCACACATGGTTTTGGGCATGATGGTTTTTTGCCCATGGTATTTTGTAGATTTGGTCAAGGGAACTACAATTATGTTCTAATCCAAGGTTAATGGATTGGAGTTTATGAATGCTTCGACATGTATATATATGTATTGTAACATTCAAAGAAATATGATGAAAAATCAATTTGGTTGTCTCCATTTTGGGATCTAGGGGAAAATATCTGTGTATATCTGTTTTATGTTTTATTCTCTCGCCATTGTTTATTTTCTGTTTTTAGAATATGCAGGTTGTTTGTATTGGGTTAAAACCTACAACTTTCTTTTAATGAAAAAATAGAATTTTGCCTTAGTGTCCCTAAACCTCCCGAGGCTCCTCAAAAGCTTTGAGCCACCCCTCAAAATTATTCAACTAAATTAAAAAATTAGACCTCTTCTAACTTTGTCTCTTGGATAAGGAGAATCAAGGGTTTTTCCTGCTTCACTATGTCTTTTAGAAATTGAGATTTTGCAGGCTTTCCCAAACCCCTTATATTCCAAGAGACAACCTTCATTATTTACAAAAGGGAGCAATGGCCTTAACTCCTCCTTCTTTACTTCATGCCTAATCCTTACTTATTGCTAACTTGAAGGATTCTATGATTTGAGGTTGTGTTTCTAGCTTCTTCTTTTTTTATTATGCCTCAACCTCTCTTATTGCCTTTGTTGTGTGTTTCCATGGTCCTTTTTACGAATTTATATTTCCTGACTACTAACCTCATTTTCAAAGCTGAATTTTTGTGATTTATTTTGTGTTAAAACCCATCTAGAGCTTGTAGCTTTTGAGCCTAAGGCTTGTGAATTTTTGGGCAAACCTTCTTCCTGAGCTCTTGATTCCAATATCACATGTTCCTCATGACTTGGTTCTAGAAGATGCTCCTACCTTCGCTCTTCTTCTTCTATTGTCCCTTCTTTCTCTCGAATCTCCCCATAATATGTCTCTCAATCATCACTTCTTCTCCCTCAACCTCTTTCCTTACCATCTTATTAGGGGGTGCCCCATTCTGTTCATTTACACCTTCTGTTTGCAATGTTGCAAAAGTTTTGGCTGAATTTGACGCAACAGGCTTACCTTTTACTGGTGGAATTTTAATTTCTCCTACTTTCCTTTATCCCCCAAATTTCTTTTGGGTTTTCCATTGTTCTTCCGATGTTTTAGTTCGCCATGTTTCCAAGTCCACCTCTATGCAAATCTTCACACATGCAAATTGTCTCCCCTTCAGTTCATCCCTATCAAGATAACAACCCAATGCATTGCCAATTGAGCGAAAATAGTTGTCACTTCAACAAAACAATGAGATCCACAAGAGTTTTGACAACATCGGGACTGGATTTAGAATGTCGTCACTATGTACTGAAATGCAAAGACCACTTGTTCAAATAAATTCCCTGTGCTCCAAAAAAGTATGACACATTAATATAACATCCGTATCTTCCTTTGATTGGAAAAGAAAAGCAAAAAACCCATTTCCACAGACATACAACCCTATGTTTCCTTTCATCATAGTTTTCTAGGGTTTTTCCAACCATAACTCCATGGATTTTGGCAATGGCCACATACCAGTAAAGTTCCTAATCAACGCTCGATTCGTGAAGACTAGGGTTGTTTGTCGAAGACCCGCAAGTAAAGTCACCATAGGGATCGTCTTCGCCTTCTTCACAAATCATCATTGGGTCACATTAAGTTGCTACTTCTTAGAAAGCGAGGCAACTAAGGCCTAGAAAGTCATTGCTTCCACCAAAGGAGGGGGAGGAACCCCCTTCGAGCCTTTGCCATCGAAGACTCTCAACTAAGGTTATATAGAGCTTTACTTGTTAATAATAAATATTTAATTATTCATATTATAGTTACAAGCTAATTATTAATTATAAAATTAAAATTTACTTAATATATTTAATTAAAACATTAATCCTTGTTAATTTATTCCAAGCTTGAATATATGCATCTTTAGCTTGAATTAATGCATCTTTAACATTGATATAATTAGAGTGTTAAAGCAAACCTTAAATAGGACTATTCGTACAATTAGTACCATTATTAAAATAAAACAAATTTCAGTGTAATGATTAAAAAAAAAAAAAAAATCTAAAAAATTATGATAAATTTAACTTATAAATTAAATAGAAAATTTAAAAGCTTAACTCATAATAATTAATAATATAAATTTAAAATATTAAAAATAATCCATTAAAAATTTAAATAAAAAATACGAATAAAATACCTATCAAATTTAACTATAAACTAAAACATTTAAGTCTCTCACTTCCGACCCAATCCTCTAGGCGCAGTCCAGGACGCCCTAACACGACGTGCTGCATGTCGACATCTGGTATCTGTGCATATACAGAGCGCATATGCACATCCTAAAAATAGTAACATCAAAAAATTGTCTAATATAAATCATCAAAAAGAAAATTAACTAAAAAAAAATAATCCCACCTCCTTATATATAGGACACATAATTGGTCTATTGTGGCTTGTGTAGATTTTAACTTTTAATAGGGAATGACATTCCATTATGCCCTTGCTATATATGAGCACAATGAATCTCGTCATAAAGGACCAACAATGACCTGATTTTCTTCATCTTAAAAAAAACAACTAAATGATGACTTTTCCAAAACTTATCCCATCACCACTTTTAAATCACCATAAATTCCAATTTCCTCTATTTTTATTATCTCCAAATAGATAACAATGGGTGAAAGGACAATGTAACCATCGGAAATAGTCGGCAGTCGGGAAAGGACAATGATCGGAAATAGTCGGCAGTCGGGAAATGCCAATGATTGGCTTCTTCCATGGTGGTTATAGATTGCCGTTCCGAGTGCCCAACAGCGACGTGAGGGGGAGTGCGGCCATAGATGTAGGGGCGGGTAGTTACGTGTCGTGTCTGTGTGAATAGTTCTTAATAAATTCTAGAATCCAAAGTGAGCTGCCATAATCCAAAACCAGCGATCCGTTCGATATTTTATAATATAACGGCTATAAAGTGCAGAGCCACCGGCGGTGAGACGTGTGGGCCACCAATATCGTAAACTTTCAAGCAGATTTACAGAGTGTATTCTTGCCAAATTGAGTGATCTTCATTGTTAGTTTAAGGAGGCCGAAGAATTGTTTGGAAAGTTATGAAAATTTTGATAAAGAATTTTGTAAATTTAAATTATAGTTATTAAATTTCAAAATTGTAAATGTTTTGAAAATTTTTGACGGTGTTAAATTTATTTTTACTATAAAAAATATAGTAATCAAATTTTTTATTTAAATTTAAATATGTTAATTTTTTATTTAAATTCAAATATGTTGGGCTGCCTGAACCAATTTTCCACATGGTTATACCACTCCCCTGGTTCGGTCTTGCACTGTTGGACCGCTGACTTCGTTGATGGAATCTGATAGAGATGTTCGTCACGGGATGAATTGCTCGTTAAATACAGTTGAAAATTTGGTAAGATAATCAGTATATTGTGAAGACTGGTTGAAAAAGTAAGAGAACAGTCTGGTTGAAAAAGTAAGAGAACAGTTAAATTTAACGAATCATTTTATTTTAAAATTCCAGCCGTACATACCACACAAACGCCAAAACCACGGCATCAATATCCACCCTGGTGATGTATACATTTCCGTATTTTAATTCTTTCATATTCAACCGTTTATACACCACACTACACGGAATAACAGGGTGGATACTGAACACCCAAAAAGCATTGGTAGAGAAAACACTGGAGAGCGTGCGAACAGAGATGGCAGGATAAGGCAATATTACACATTAGAATGTGTGAGTTGTTTTTAATGAGTTTTTTAATGAGGTGTTTTTGTTTAATTTTTTTCAAATTTGGTAAGAATCATAAATTTATGAATAATTTTTGCATTATTTAAGTATTTTCAAGTTTTTCAGAACGCTGAATTTATATACACAGTCAAAACACCAGTTTAAATAATACAAATCAAAATTTCGCCTCAATTTTTTTTCTAAATTCTATCTTTTTTTTATAACAATTCTTATCATTCTTACCATACAAGATTTCAAGGCCATAATTCACCCTGACTAGTCTTAACTCTCCAATTTGATATAGAGAGAAGTGAAAGAACCGATCAGTGGAATTTTGCATATAAGTCATGGTAAGTAGTCTTGACTCTGCACATGAGGTGCATGACCTGACGGCTGGGGCGGATGGCTAACGCTCCCCCCAGCCGCGTTCGATTCCTGCGGCGGCAGTTGTGGCCCCGCGCGTTTATGGCGACCATTGCGACGGCTATGCCGTATCTCTTCTTATCTGCGGGCTTCGGCCATTTGTATTTTTCGCATCTGCGGGCTTCGGCCTTTCATGTTGAAAATTCTGCTGGCTTCGGCCATATGTAAATATTCTTCTGGCTTCGGCCATATGTTGAAAATTCTGCTGGCTTCGGCCATATGTAAATATTCTCCTGGCTTCGGCCATATGTAAATAATTGCCGGCTTCGGCCATATGTACTCAATTACGCTTCTTCAGCGGGATATTTCCCCCTGAAAAAAAAAGTAGTCTCGACTCTCCGATTTGATACCGTATCAGAGAGATGTGAAAGAACTGGTCACTGGAATTTTGCATCACAAAAATCTTTTTTGGCCGAAGTTAGACTGCGTCTAAGAATCAAAATTAGATGGAGAATGATTTGTCTAATTGTAGGATATTATTATTAGTTTTTCATTGTTTAATTTGTGTTTTTAAAATTTGGGTTTTCATATTGTGTAAATTATTTAATTTGGTGTTAACAAATTTTTACATGTAAAAATATAAAAAATTAGATTGTAAATTATGATTTTATAAGTATAATTTGAAAATTTTATGTTTTTGATTTTTTAAAAGAATTTTTAATAAATTTATGATTTTTTATTAATTAAAATGTATTTTTTAATTTTAAAATATATTAATATTTAAAATATATATAAAATTATATAACTTAAACTATAATTCCAATAATTTCAAAAAGTTAAAAAATAAAAAATAAAAAACAAAAAAAAAAACAACAACTAACTTAATATATTACTCGCATTCTCAAAACAATATTTTTATTCTAAAACTCATTATCACTACACTATTCTATATTATCACCATAATTTTTTATGGTAAAACTTATTATCACGACAATATTCTATATTATCACAATAATTATTTCCTGGAGATTTTTTTAATAAAATTATGAAATTCACATTCTATATCATCGCAATTATTATTTCTCCAATATTGTTTCTCCTGACAATATTACAAAATTATATTCCCCTGCCTGTTAAATCTGCATGTTTAAATTTGTCTCGTCTCACCAATTTCTTTTTTAAAGGAAAAAAAAAAAAAACCACAAAAAACTTTTAATTGAAAAGGGGTGTACAAATTGTTCATCTAAACATATTATCATCATTATCAAAATAATTTAATGTTAAATATTAAAAAAATATTATTACTAATATTATAATATATTAAATATATTTTGACTTTAAATTATTAAGATATATTTAATTTTCTTAAATTGAAGAGTAGTAAGAGGGGAGTGATGTTATATAATTTTTATGGAGTTAAGATACATGACAAACAATAAGTTGGAGTGTTTATGTTCTTTATAAAAGGATTTAATAAAAGAAAATTAGGTAGATTTGAGACTCCCTCCTTATTCAACATTTGGTGAAAGGCTCTTATCCCATGAACAAAACATTAGAAAGCTTTATGAAAAAAATAGGAAAACAATGAAAAGGTTATGTTCAATAGCATATTTCCATGTTCTATGTGATCTCAATAAGGATGTGGACTTATTTGATAAAGAAGAGTGTAAATTAAAATTGGGAGATTTAAAAATAAATGGCCAAATGAGACCCTCTCATATTCCTTAGAGCTGAATGGATTAGCATTACACAATTATGAATCTCACACTAAAAATTATGAAACTCTAAAAATTTAATTATATGAAAACTTTATAAAACCATTAATTATATTATTACTGCTATTATTTCATGAATACCATATTCCATAGAGCCGACCTTGGGGAAAAAAATATCCATAGAACTTGACTTTTAAAATGCTCCCCGCAACACAATTATTACTACTACTAATAATAAATATGTAAACTCCTACTTTTTTTTTTAAATTTTCACCATTTTGGTTTTAAAATTATGCAAATATTGTGATGTGAAATTGTCGTACATACTAAAAAAATGCAATAGTTATGAATGGAACAAGGTGATGAATTAGATGAACTAGAGAGAGTATGCAACTAGGGATTTTTTTAGTTGTCGCTACCTTTTTTGGAAAGTCTATAATATTATGCAATATGTCATGAGAGGAGTTTGTCGTTATTTTGGTGTTGCTACATATTTGAACTTTTTCTTTTTAGTTTTTTTGGCTTAGCTAGTTTGCTTTGTGCTATATTTAATGATCTGGTGGCATTTGTTGCATTGTTCTTGATGGAAAAAAGCAGGTCATTGAGTTCATTTCTTGTACAATGGGTGTTATTTCCAACCCTAGCGTGAATAATCATGATTGTCTACTTTGTGGTAGATTTGTAAAAAGGGTGGATGCAATTCCTTCTCTTGATTTGGGGTTTGACGAAGAAGAGTGTTAATACCTTTAAGGAAAGAGGGTTGATTGATAAGTTTACGAAACTTTGGTCCAGTTACAACTTTTTTAGAATGGATCTCTAATGATTAGATAAATCATGAGCCCGTTGGTACTTTATATTATGGAAACAATTATATTTTCTTTTGCTTTGAAAGCAATGAGGACATGGAATTGATCTTCAGATCTAGGCCCTATTTCTTGGACTCCAAGGGATTCTTTCTCACCTAGTGGACTCTGTATTTTAATCCTTCCATGGAAATCTCTTTTGTGCCTCTCTGGATTAGATTTATGTATCCTCCTCTTCATTTCTATGACGATGGTATTTTCAAAGCCATAGAGGAAAAATTGGGTCTCTACATTACTAGTTCTCAGGGCAAGGACATTAAATTTTCCTGCACTAGAATTTGTGTTGAAATGGAATTTGCAAAAGGACTTCTAAGGTGATTAAGCGTGACTTGGAGGACTAGTCCCATCTTCAGGCTCTAGATTATGAGCATGTTCCTTTCAAATGCAATTTTTTCCATGAGTATGGGGACTTTGCAAAACTTTTTCCAAAAGCTCCATCATTTTAGTCTCCTTGTTAATTTTAGGTAACGATGGTATGTTCTATGCATTAGAGCAATTTACTTCATTTTTTCTTATTAGCCCAATGTTAATTTCCAGATTAGTAATCACATTAACATTGATGGTAAATGCATATAAAACATAAACAAGAAGCAGAAGACAAGCCAAGACAAGAGGACACAATATTTGGCGGATGCCACGGAAAAAGCCCAATGTTGGGAAAACCCTTTGATCAAACCTTCTTATTATACTTCAAAAGTTCAGCAGAGAGAGAACATCATACAAAATTTACTTGCCCAATCACTATAAAACAGTCTAGTCAAACTGCAGTCAACAAGATGCCCTAACCAGAAATTCAATGTTGGTCAAACCAGCAAAAATTCTCCACCAAATCATCTCGGTCAAACCCAGTCAACTCGACCTCCAAAGACAATCCAAAATAGCCCAAAACAGTCCTAAAATTCTCATTCAAAATTGGTCAATGCAAGTCAATGTTGTTGCAGTCAAAATTGGTCAACTTGCCCAAAAAATATTGGTATTGTGCCAGAATATGAAGGCACCCAAAAAAAATTCTCCCACAAAAATTGTAGTCAAATGAAGTCAAACAATTCATGGTCAACGCTGGTCAAAGATGGCTGCAACTCAGTCAACACAGAGAACATAAATGCCCAATCAGACCTTTGCACATGTGGAAAAGAATAGGCTACCTATGATTTGTACAACCCAATCAAAATAAGAGAGAGAATGGAATGTTGAGTTGAATGTCCAAATGAGCAAAAGGTCTCTTCTATTTATACACAACATTGAGCGTGAAGAGACATGTCTGTTGGGCTTCATGAGCCTACATTAGACTTATGGCCGACCTTGACAATTTGTCCATGGAAGAAATAAATTCATAATTCCATTTCTACTTGTCATAATGAGATGATCTTTAGATCAATCCTACATCTCTCAGAAAGAGGAATCTAATAAAAATATCATCTCCATCATATGAGTTGTCCAAGGTGGATTTTGGCCCTAGTTTCCAATTTTAACACTCCCTCTCAACTAGGGAGAACTCCACCTGCCAAACCATCTGTTAATCTGTATCATCTCTATCATCCTTGCTCTGCTATGCTGAACCATGAAGAAATAATGAAGAATAAATTATCAAAAGTGTATACCACTCTCCACTAACTCAAAGTCAGTCTCCATTGATCCCAGATCAACATCAAGCATCCTGGCATAGAGAGTACGGTAGTACACCATGCGTCCATAGGTAGTACTATGGTCCCTATCCTCATTTCACAACTCATTAGCTAGATGAGAGGTACTTTCCATGAGTCTCAGACTGCATGGGTAGGATGTATCAACAGGAGAAGGTGAACCACTCATCCTGCTCATATGCCATAGGAGAATGTGGAACCACTCATCATATGCATATATCAACCATCATGGGGTATCACAAGGGGAAGGTGAACCACTCACCCTGTACACAATGCACCACTGAGGGAAGGTCACTCACGTTATGGTCGCTCATAGCTCCAAGAAGTACCCCAAGCCCCTTGAAGCTCCTAGATCTCAATATCCAACTCAAACAGGACCCTCATAAGAGGGTATCTCCATGAATCCAAGTCCTTCACGGAAGATTAAGAATTTGATCTTCCCTAGGGGCTTCGTAAGCATATCTGCGACCTGTTCATCAGCCCCAATGTGATGGAGCCTTATTTCTCCCTGTTGTACCATATCCTGGATACAGTGGTACCTGATATCAATATGCTTGGAGTGTCATGAAACAAGGGATTCTTAGAAAGACGAATCCCACTTTGGTTGTCGCAGTAGATCACGGTGGTATCCAACACATGCCTAAACAACTCACTAAAGACCTTCCTCAACCAAACAACTTCACAGGAGGCCATACTAGCAGCAATATATTTAGCCTCGGCGGTGCTCAAGGCAACCAATTTCTGCTTTCTGCTCATGATTCCAGCATATCGAAGCAGAACCTAGTGAGGAGTAACATCCTGATCTTCTCTTACAATCCACCACACTTCTAGCCTATTCAACATCAGAATAACCATAGATTGTCAAATTCCTGACAATGTATCTCAATCCATAGGTGATTATGCCCCAAAGATATCTCAAGAGATTCTTGGGAGCAATCCAATGTATGTGATGAGGATTGACCATAAATTGACTTAATGTATTCACTGCAAAGCATATGTCTGGATGGGATTTCACCAAGAACATCAACTCTCCCATGAGTTGATGATAGTTAGAAGGATTTCCCAAATTGGGCCCAACAACACTTCTGCATAACTTCTTGAAGTTAAGTTCCATCGGAGTAGTCACGGACTTGCAATCCACCATCCCAAATCTTTCAAGTAGCTTCACAATGTATTTTCCTTGAGAAAGGAAAATATCACTTGTATTTCGCCAGACCTGCAAGCCTATGAAGTAGTGCATTAATCCTAGGTCCTTCATCACGAATTCAGAAGCCAAATACCTCTTGCATTGATAAATAAGATGGTCTGCACATTTCAGAAATAGATCGTCGACATAAAGTACCAAGATGAGAGGTCTATCATTTTCAACCTTGAAATAAAGGTTCAGATCAACTTCACTTCTTGTAAAACCCAGCTTCATCAAATAGTTGTTGATCCTCTCATACCAATCCAAGGGAGCTTGCTTCAACCCATTGAGGGATTTCTTCAACTTGCATACATGTGTATTTTGATCTTGAACTTCAAACCCCTTGGGTTGTTCTACATAGACTTCCTCCTTAAGTGAGCCATGTAGGAAGGCGGTCTTGACATCGATTTGATGTAAATTATATCCTTGTGAGGCAACAAGGGCAATGATTGAATAGATGGTGGTATATCGGGAAATTGGTGCAAATATCTCATCATAGTCCACACCTTCATTTTGAGAGAAGCCTCGAGCAACAAACCCGACCTTGAACTTTTCAGCACTTCCATAAGCTCCATGCTTGATCTTGTAGAGCCATTTCGAGGTGACAACAAATTTGTCCTTGGGTCTAGAGACCACATCCTAGACATCATTCTTCATAGTTGGCTCATACTCTTCGTTCATAACATCCTTCCAAACTTGGTTCTTCACAAATTCTTCAGATGTGAAAGGCTTAGTTTGAACAATGGTGCTCATGGCAGCTAAGTACCCTTGGCACCTATTCGGCTTCTTACTTTCATGAAATGTCCCCCTTGGTGTAATATGTCTCTTAGCATCTTCAAGAGTGTCCCTAAGCCATGAGGGTCTCGTTTTTTAGGAGGGGGGCTCATGGGGAGGTGGATAAATGGGATCCATCGGTCCTTCAGCATTAGGCATCGACTCATCCTGTGGTTCTCCCTCCTTTCTTGTATCTTCTTCCTTGCCCTTCCTTGGAATAAGAAGGTTCCTAATCTTCCCAAGGGTAGCATCTTCATTGAAGGTGACATCATGACTTATTTCAACTTATTTTTTACCAGACATATAGATTCTATATGCCTTTGAAGTTTCATTGTAGCCCACAAATGTTCCTTTCTTCCCAGATGCATCCAATTTGCTTCTCTTCTCTTTCGGCACATGAAAATACACGGGGCTACCAAAAATTCTAGAATGAGAAACATCAAGTTTCTTACCAGTGAAAACTTCTTCAGGAGTTTTGGAATCTAATCCTTGATTTGGGCATCTATTTTGAACATACACGACATTGTTGGCAGCTTCTCCCCATAGGAACTTCGGAAGGCCTTGATCATGAAGCATGGCACGAGTGGCTTCTATAATAGAATGATTCTTCCTTTCAACAACACCATTTTTCTCAAGAGTATATGCGGTAGTAGTCTTCCTCTCAATGCCAGCTTCTCTACAATAGTCATTGACCTCATTTGATTCATATTCGGTTCCATTATATGTCCTTAGTATTTTGATCTTCTTCCCAGTTTGATTTTGGACCAAGGATTTGAAAGAAAGGAACCATGTGAACACTTCATCCTTATTATTTAAGAAATAAATCCAAGTTTTGCGAGAGAAGTCATCCATAAAGATAGCATAATATAAATATCCTCCCAAAGATGTCATGGGCAACATTCCAGATAGATGAGAATGAACCAATTGCAAAATATTGGTAGTCTTACTATCGCTTGAAGGGAATGGTCCTCTTGTATGTTTTCCTTTGGCACGTCCTTGACAAACACCTTCATGTTCTACTTTAAATTTGGGCATACCTATCACCATATTCCTTGCATCGGGTAGGGCTTTATAATGAAGATGAGAAAATCTTCAGTGCCATAATTCGGATTGAAGAGATGTGTCGCAAGACATAGCTCCCAATGGACTTCCTCCAACTTGATATAGGCCATCAACCCTAAATCCAAAGTAAATGCTTCTTCGAAATTTATTTTCCAAACACGTACCTTTCCATCAATGAATGCCATGTTGAATCCTTTGTCCTCCATTGTTGAGATATATACCAGGTTCTTCTTTAGATCAGGTACATATAGTACTTCTTGTAGATGAATGGTGTTACCTTGATTCAATTAAAGAGTAAGATTCCTAACCCCTTTCACGGGATAGGTGGCATTGGCTCCAAAATGATTTCCAAATTTGTATCCTTTTCTATCATATTTGAAAGAGCTTCATTATACCCACTAAAGTGCCTTGAGGCACCACTATCAATCAACCAATTTCCCAAGGTATCTAGAGGAGAGGCAGTAGAGAGGGAAAATATAAGATACAATTCTTTTTTCTTTTTATATACAACATTATATTCATCATACCTGGAGTTTCTTGATCTTTTGGGAGGTCAACCATTTCCGTGTTGAGTAGTGGGAGCATTCCTTTTTCCTTTGTTGTTGAACTTGCCATTTCTTTGATTGTTGTTGCCCCTAAAATTGTTGTGGTTGTCGTTGTCATCATCCCGAGGTGTATCCCTTCTATTAGGAAACTCCCTAGCATAGTGGCTAAACCTATTACAAATGAAGCATCTACCATTTATTCCATATTTGATTCCCGGTCTTCCTTGACATTTCTTCTTTGAACCTAAATAGTTTTTCTTTTTAGCATGAGTGGAGAATGCGGTAGGATCATTCCTATTTGAAAGCATGTCTCTCTCTATCATCCTTGTTTCTTCTTGAGTACACCTATTTAACAATTCATCAAAACCCAGAATTCAGTCATTGTTGAGGATAGTAGTGTTGAACACATCCCATTCACAACGGAGACCTCCAAGGGTAATGAGAGTGAGCTCCCTACCAGCAATAACTTCTCCAATTGATAGAAGACATTTTTTTATTTCAGTGATCCTCATGAGGTAGTATTGGATATATTCTCCTCTTCCCTTCTTTATGTCCTTCAACTTGTTCTTGAGAAGGAGGACTCAGTTTGCATTGCTAGCTTTAAACATGCTAACCGACTTGTCATACATCTCCTTTATTCAGAGGTATCGTCGCATTGGACCCCATTTCATAATGTAGTAGCAACGCTGAGTGTTTATGCATGCCACCAGGGGGGTCCAAGGGGGGTAGTGCCCCTGAAGCTAAAAATATATGTAAAATTTCCTTGTAAAATGTTGTAATTTCATGGTCAATTTGGGTCGTTCATTAAGCAAAATTTTGACAGTAGAAGTTATGTTTAATTTAGGGTTTCTTACCCTAGAAGGCAGTTACCCCTCATTATATACGAGGGAATTGTCTTGTGGCTATGTAGATGTGTATTCTAGGTGAGAAAGAGAGAGGAGATTGTGTGAGAACGAAGAGGGAATTACAATGGATCTGTTGTAGGTTGTATCTCTTCATTTTGCTGGATAATATAAAAGGAAGGATTGGTTGTTTCTTCGTGGACGTAGCCCAAATTGGGTGAACCATGTATATATGTGTCTCTCTTATTTTATGCATTTTTTGTGTTTATATTTCTGCAATATTTTATGTGTTCCATTTCTCTATAATATATCATTTTCTAACACTAAGTGCTTATGAATAGAATCCCTGATGATATTCTTTGCTTTGATTTCACCTTTCTTGTACTTTGTCTTAGCGACAACTGGTGCATTTCAAGGAGGTTCAACAATCTTTCCCTGCACATAGTCCATAACATCATGTACTTCCAAAGTCAAGTCAAGAGATATCTTCCATGCATGATAATCAAACTTATCATTGAACTTGTCATCATATTTGAAGTGAGAAGAGGAGGCCACTGAATCTTGTCCTTGGTCAACAAATCTCAATGATTTATTTTCTCACTCTTGCTTGGGATTTGTCTTCACCTCACTTCTGATACCATGTTAATTTTAATTAATGATGGTATGTTCTATGCATTAGAGTAATTTACTTCAATTTTTCTTATTAGCCCAATATCAATTTCCAGATTTACAATCACATTAACATTGATAGTAAATGCAGATAGAACATAAACAATAAGAATAAGACAAGCTAAGACAAGAGGACACAATATTTGGCAGATGCCAGGTAAAAACCCTAATGTGGGGAAAACACTTTGATCAAATATTCTTATTATTCTTCAAAAATTTAGCAGACAAAGAGGTTACATCATACAAAATTTACTTGCCCAATGATTGTAAAGCAGTCCGGTCAAACTGTAGTCAACAGGATGCCCTAACCAAAAAGTCAACATTTGTCAAACTAGCAGAAAATCTCCTCCAAATCAGCTCGGTCAAACCCAGTTAATTCGACCTCCAAAGACAGTCCAAATCAGCCCAAAGTAGTCCTAAAATTCTCAATCAAAATCAGTCAATGCATGTCAACACTGCGGTCAAAGTTTTTACAGTCAACCTGATCAGAAAATCTCGGTATCGGTGCCAGAATATTCGGCCTGCCCAAATAAAATTTCTCCCACAAAAATCGAAGTCAAATGGAGTCAAACAATTCTCAGTCAATGTTGGTCAAAGGTCGCTGCAACTAGGTCAATGTAGAGAATAGAAATGCCCAGTCAAACCTTCACACATGTGGAGAAGAATAAGCGGCCTGTGATTTATACGGCCCAATCAAATGAAGTGAGAGAATGGAATGTTGAGTTGAATTTCCAAATGAAGAAAATGCTTCTTCTATTTATACACAACGTTGAGGGTGAAGAGACACATCTGTTGGGCTTCATGTGCCTACATTAGACTTTTGGTCGACCTTGACAATTTGTCCATAGAAGAAATAAATTCAAAATTCCATTTCTACTTGCCAGAATGAGATGATCTTTAGATCAATCCTGCACCTCGCAGAAAGAGGAATCCAATAAAAATATCATCTCCATCATATGAGTTGTCCAAGATGGAGCTTGGCCCTAGTTTCCAATTTTAACATTCCTTCTATCCCTCCACCATCTTATCAAAGTACTGATGAGAAAGGAGCATTCAAACCAATTTCAAGGAAGCACAAGAATCATCCATTTAAGAGGCCTCATTCCAATCGAATTGAATCTCATCATCATCCTCCCTCCTGTTATAGAATTAAGCTTTGAATTCATCAAAGGCATAAGTCATAGTTGAAAAATACCAACCATATCTAGATTAAGTGTCTTCAGAGAACATTGATTCACCTGCTAAGGAAGAGACTACTTCTAAGGATATTGACAAAAGATCTCACACAAATAAGAAGGAAGAAGAGGACAATTCGAACGAAGGGGAGGTAAATTTCTCCTCTTCTTTTTCTTCATACTCAAATGTTCTAAAAAGAATCAACAATCTTCCCCTCCATTAACAAGAAGTAGAAAAAATTAAAGCAAGAAATCCCCAAAATCTGTTGCTCTTCATTCTTTAGACTCTTGTGGTTTTAGTAGGGACTCAATTTTGATTAAATCTTAGAAATGCTTTGTTTTTACACCATCTTGTATAAGGAATTTGTAAGAATCTATTCTTGTTCTCAAGAAGCAGTAGATTCAAGTTTTAGAAAGTCTAGTATTGGATCTCCCCCCTTCTTTTTTTGGGAGAAGGATGAATTTTCACCCTTCTCTTTTTAGAATCATTGAAGAAATTTTCCATGTAGTATTGATCTGATGTACTTCTATTGCATGCTTTGGCCACACATTTTTCTTAAAACAAATTTCTTGTTACGATTAAAAAAACATGTTCATACATATGTAAAAATGTTCTAGAAAATCAAAATGATGTGGTGAATTTTTTTTATGTTTTTGTATTTTATTTTTTTCCTTATGTTTTTTTCAGTAATATTTTCTATACTTCTCTAGGAATTTATTGGAATGATAAGTTTGAGCTATGTAGTTCGCATAATTTTAGTGACCTATGTTTTTTTTCCAAGGTGATGAATCCATTTATGGATTTAAAATTTTTTAAATAACTAAAAATCACAATCTTGCAAAAATTAAATAGTTGACTAAACAAGCCAAAACATATAATAGCTAGATTACACCAATAAAAGATCCTTAATCTAATTCTTATATGTTTTGGCCCCTTTTTAATCATGTTTTCCTATTATTAATAAGAATTTATTAAAATTATAAACTTGAGTAATATACTACACAATCACCAATGGGACGTAGAATAGATGGCAGCAGGTTGTTCTATTAAGGCACTCCATAGTGAAAAGGTCATTAGCTCGAAACCTCGTGTGTTGGTGTGGCTTGAGCCAGGTATGATCACTGGGTAATTTTGACAACTTAGATGCCCCGGTTCGTGGCTACTCAAACCACAATTTTAAGCATGCTAATCATTTCAAAACTCAAATTATCTACCCAACAAAAAAAATATAATTTACACAATCAAAATAAAATTATTTCAATAAAATAAACTAAAATTATACAATTTTTAAATAAAAAATTAAAATATTCAACGAATATTTAAATCATAGATTCATATAAAACATTTTTTTTAATTTCATATAACCATTTTTGCGCTACATATTTAAAAAAAAATCAATAAAATTAACACTATCTTAAAAAAACACTAAACTCAAATCTCACCATGAGCAAGTATCAAACTAACTTCATATGGTTTCGTCTATGCTTCTTAATTAACAATCTAAAGGAAGAATTGTTTATCATATAAATATAGTGGTACCTTGCTATCTTTTTCCCAGGAGAAAAATCTGTAATTTCCATTAATTTCAGAAAATTACATATTGTAGATGCTAAACGTATATGCAGAAGTGTGGACAAAGCCACTTACAATGACAATACTTCAAGAGAAGTAATCCAGTAAAGCCCATAAACTAGGCAGCGAGAATGGGAATGTAAACCCCAAACCAGTCTGCAGAAACAGAACTGTAGAGGATACCCATACCCATCACAACAAAACAACAAAAAAAAGAAAAATAAAGTGCCTGAGGAGAGAATAAGAAACAAAATAACTAGTCGCCCATACCAAGAAGGAGAGGCACGAAATGAGGAAAGAGTGGCCAGGTAGCCACTCCTCCCCCGCCCCCTCAAACTCTCCACCTGAAACCAGAGACCAAACTGTCCCAAGCTTCCTGAACCTCCTGTAGCAACCCCAACAAAAAAACAGCCATGTTGAAGCGGCCCGAAACCATGCAGAGAATGACACCTCCACACCCTAGTTCCCTCAACGCTTCAAATAACTGCAAGGGAAGGCCAGCGAGCCACCAAAAAAGGCACCATTTGCTGGAGCAAAGGAACCCATCCGGTCCCAACCCGAGCAGAGGCGAGTCAGGGGCAGAGGCAGCTAGGGCAACCACCTCGCCCCCACGAAGAGAAAATCTGAAGACCAAAATAAAACCCCGCTCCAGTTCCACAGCTCTGTGCAAAAAAACCAAAAGACCAGCTTCTATGCAGACCACCAAGCAGAGCCGCGTGGAAGGGACGAGCAGAGGGCCGCCAAAACCCTCAAGGCACAGGCACATGCCGCAACCGCGCAACACAAGCGAAAGATGCCCCGGAACTCTGATCAGATCCCAAGACGAGCGAACCACCAAACCTGTAACGCAAAGCCGAAGCCGAGGAAAAAGATATGGGTCAGCGGGAGGAAACGGGGCCGAAGATGCAGCTCCGTCTCAGGCTGTGCAAGACCGGAAAAACAAATGGGATCGATCAAAACCCCAACTGAAAACTCAGTGGTACCTTGCTATCATGATAGTTAAGAAGTTAATATGATTGAAATGTGAATGGTAAAGAATCTAACCATATGCCTTAATGGAGTAAGAAGTACAAGATAGGGTTTATATGAATTAATATTAAATGAATAACATGATGTAAGTTTGGTTTATGTGAATTAGGAGGAATGGTAAAGAATCTAATCATATGCCTTAATGGAGTAAGAAGTACAAGATAGGGTCTATATGAATTAATATTAAATGAATGACATGGTGTAAGTTTGGTTTATGTGAATTAGGAATAATGAAAGTGATAAATGATGTAAATTATTTGTCTTATAAATCAACACAGAGAGAAAAATTAAAATAAGAGTGATACCTGCATAATAGCACAGTTTTTATCTTTCTTTCTTTTTTTTGATAGTTATTGATAGGGTAATGTGAGGTACACATTTTTTTTGTTATTCGAGAATGTTTTGTTTTTATAATTGTGTTCGTAATATGTCATTATTCTCATTTCTACACATTTCTTCCATACATATCTTTTTTAGAGATGATTTCTTCAACACAAACACTACTCTGCATAATTGCTTTCTTATATTTGTTCTTTCTTGCACATTTTCCTACTCACACAATCAACTATTTCTATGATACATGTTTTCATTACAAGAATTTTGTCGCCGTTATTGGATCAATGGTTCATGTCAATCTAAAATTACCACATGAATTGGTTCATTCACTATACACAAACCAAACTTTTTACGTGAAAGAAGTATTGTGTGAGTTGGAAATGTGTGGAATAAAGATGCAAAATAGAAAATGTGTGCAGAAGTGTAGAAATGAGGATGTGTATGGAAAATGGAAGAATGCACATAAACATCCTCACCTTCCACATATAGAAGTGAGGATGTGTGTAAGGTGGAAGAAGGCACAAAAACATCCTCACCTTCCACATGTGCAATAAATTGCCAAATCAGTGCAATCTGCACTCAACAATTAGCTACAGCCACGTGAGTGACACATGTGTTGCCTACGTGGCACAACCACCTGCCAAAACTAGCCCACCTATGGGCCCTTGAACCACCCCCGTTCGGGCCCGACCATATTCAGAACTTCGCACAAATTCCTTCTTATGTGGGCCTGACCTAATTCAGTCTCCGCACCAACACTATTCAACCTATGCCTCATTTTGGCCCCTCACATCTGTTGTTTAGGTCTGGCCCTCAATCAAGCCCCGCATATTTGGCTCTGAACATCCAACCCCACATATTTGGCTCTGAACATTCAACCCCACATTTCCCATACAAACATAGTTGTATGGATCTTTTGGTCTTTATGCATATTTGGAGGCATGCGTGAGTTTAATTTTCGAGATCCACAACTCCGCACTCGCATATGGTTTGTTCGGCAAGTTGAACTCTGCTATTACACTTCGATTGTTGGGACCCACTCAACACCTTTGAAAACTTTGCACCCTTCGTTGTTGCTTTTCGGACCCACTCAACAAGTTGGCCGTTTGGCCGTTTGTTTGTTCGGAGGCTAAACCTCTGAAAACTCTGCACCCTTCGTTGATATAAATCGAGTATTTATAAAAGGTTACCAACTTTAATTATGTGCATAAGAAACATGGGAATACATATGAAACATGAAATCCTTCTTATAAGTTGTCACTCAAGATTAAGTCGTGCACTTAACATTGAAAATTAGAAATTATATTAACATGTAACCAAATGGGAGACATTCTATCATCAATATTCTTTGGTGGGAATGTAATATACCGATCTAAAAACAACAAAATAACAATGATGACAAATAATTAACGAGAACCTTCTATGTAGCACAACGAAAGCTTGAACTTTCATCTCATTTTATTAAATTATTGAAAAACACACCATACATACAAACATGATGTAAGCAATGCAACAACTATGATGTAAATGGATGTGTTTATTGTGTGAATGGGAAGATGAGGGACTACTTACTACACATATCAACACATTATGTAACTTTACTCTACAACAATAGGTCCAGTATGACATCTTCATATTGAATGAGATCTTAGCTAAAGATTTTGATGGATTTGGGTTGAGGAGTTTGGGGTTCAGGCTATTTTAGTAGTATCATAGTCAGCAAACCATTTTCCATGCTTGCCTTCATTTCATCCACCTTTGTATTCTCTAATAGTAAAAAACACCAAATGAATTTTTCATGGGATCACTCAGTGCAGTGCCATTCGTCATTTTTGCGGTGACTGAATAATTTATGGAATTTAAGCGAATTAAAAAGGAATCAAGACAAGCTCATCCTCATAACGAAGTTGGGGGCTACCATTATTCTAGTTTATTACAATTACTAGCCAATGCGGAGAGAATATGGGTTGTATGTTGAAGCCTTGTGCAATCTAGAAAATAAGATGACGTTTGACTCTCAAACTTTTGAAAACTAGAGACATTCTGCCTCATATTGTAGTTTTCACTGGTTTTGAGTTGGATGCTTCTAATGGGTAAAAATTCTAAAGCCCCTTCTCCGAATGAGTTTAAATTAGATAAATCGGTATATTATGCTTTAAGGAATGTCTATCACTTCCTTTATTTATTTGTACTGAATCATGATAATAAGGGACGAGGTGGATATTTTTGAGTAAAAAATTAATAGATTTTGAAAATATAATGCCATTGTATCAACAGTGACACAAAGGGGAGGTCAAGATTGTGGGGATTGCACGAAAAGACTATTGAACCAAGACCCCCTTTATTATCTTTCAAAACTATGTGACAATTGGAGTGCAACATAATCCCTCAGATAATCCTAGATGCACTTCTCCCTTTAAGATGTCCTAGGCACTAGTCTACACTCAATCCAGAGGTTGTCTCTAGGAAGCTTTCTATATCTCCTGACACACTTGTGCTACAAGTGCTAGAAAAAGAGACAACATCTTTTTGGCGTCGTTGTCGGGGAATAGATTAGAATATTTTTCCCTGGGTATGACAAATATTTACATTTCCTATGTCAGGTGACAAAGGGAAGTGTGGGTTGAAGATCTCTCACCTTGGCTACCCCATTATCTTAATTTCATTATAAACACCCTGGCGACTCCACTATCTAAATATTAATTGTAAACACTCAGATGGTTGCATTGTCTAGACATGGAGGAGAAGATAGAAGATATGGAGAGGTTAATAAAGAACTTCTTTTATAGATTGGAAAAACTGGAGTTAGAAAGTATAAACTGACATAACTTCCAGGCTTATAATCCATGTTTAAATCCCCAATACAGAAGGCCTCCGCTATATATATTGCAAGGCGGGAACAAAGAACAACAATATCACACTCATTCTCTAATATATATAGAATATTATCTGGAGAAACAGACACCGGATGCAAATAAATTTCAAGGGAACTTATGTTCCTATTTCTCCAATAAAGAACAACAACTCATAGCACATGAAGAGGATGAGGAGGATATTGATGCAACGTTGAATGTCGATGAGATCGATAATTATTGTAAACAATTCGTTGATCTCATGCAGGTTCAACTACACAAGAAATACTACCTGAGGTCATACAGAAAGAGATCAAGAGGACAAGATCAAAATGAAGGTACTCCTTCCCCAGAGCCTCCTAAATGAACTGATAAGGGAAAGGGGCGTTTAGATCCTAATTTCCTTAAGCCTGAAGCCCTCAAAGAAGAGAAGTCATCCTCCCCCTCCAGGCCCATCGATGAAGAAATAGAGCCAAGTAGTGTTAGTGGTCGCCCCAACCAAGAAAATAATGGTCAATGAACTATTCAAGAAAATGAGGTTGCAATTTTCTCTCATCAGGTCCATGATCCAATAGCTGACTACATGGCATCTTTCTTTCGCCTACAACAATATTCCTCAATCCCAAGCCCAATTAGAATGTTCATGGAGGATACTAAAAGAGTCAAGCATCAATAATCAAGTTGGGGGCACATATCAAAATTTTTGTCAGAAAATTTTTCAAGGTGCATACTTGTTTTGATTTTTGAATTCTAGTAGCATAGAGGCATTAGGTCCATCACCCAAATGATGACCTGGTACCATTGGAGGGTTGAACTCACTTAGGTGAATTGATGCCTAGTACATAAGTAGGAGTTGTATATAAATAAGCTCATTAGCTGAGAATTTATTTTCGAGTTGTTAGAATTTAATTTTATGCATTTTAGTTGAATGAGGAAAGGATTCCCGGCAAATAAAGTTCCATGGAGATTTTTCTTGTTTTATAGATACATTATATTTTTTACTCCATTCCAAATGGTGAAGGCTACTAGTCTGTAGGTTCTCATCACCTTGCCAGCAAGGCATTGTCCCCAGTTGGAACCAATGTTGTCACTCACTGCAAAATTTGTTTTCCACTGACCAATGTACAAAAGAACAAAAAAGTTTTCAGCCATCTTTCAAGCCACAGAAGCCCTCAAATCTAAATTGGATCCCCTCAAATGGATGATTCTTGGAATTAGCTTTCCAATTGTATGTGAACTCCTCAAGTGGACTCAAAAATATAAAGTTAGAATAGATTGAAGTTTCCCTTTTGAAAACTAGAAAACAAGGAGAAAATGCTTAAGGGTAAAATCCTGGGTCTCGGCATACCGACGATCCCGCACATCTGTGATCCCTCATATCGGGGATCCTGCACATTGGCGATCCCGCATATCAGAGGTCCAAGGCATCAGAGCATCAAGATATTGATGCATCACAATCGGCGTTCAAACATGTGACAATCTTTTAAAGTTGCGATATCGCATGAAGTTTTGATTGTGATTAAATTCATCAGGATTGAGCCTCTAGTGTTAAAGCATCAGGAAAGTCCAAAGAATCATTTACAAAGGAATTCAGTTGCAAGACCAGAAGAGGGCAGGCCTTTTTTCTCTCCTCTAGTGGGCCATGTGGCTGAATATGATTGGTTTCGATAAGGGACGCATGGTGGCTCCTGTCACCTTGACGTGGGAGTACGGTGGACAAGTGGCATGCTGAATTGGCATTTTTAGGTTCGATGGGGACATATCTAGGTGACACGTGTCACCACTCAGGAAGTTCCATGTGGCAATAATGATGTCACGCATTGGAGATTGACAGTTGCAACGTGTTGTGCCTCAAAAGGAAATCATTGATTGAAAACCTCTGATTGGGGGGTTGGCCTACAGTCACGAGGAGCACCAAATAACCAAGGGTTAAGTATAAATGGTGATCGAAGTGCGGCGATCAGCAAAGTGAATTGTTGTGCGCCAAATTTAAATTGTTGATTGGAAATCTTAGATTGAAAACCTTCGATATAGGGGCTGGCCTATGGTCACGGGAAGAGTCAAAGAACCAATAGCTAAGCAGAAAAGGTGATCGACGTTTGTTGTTTCATGAAGCTTGTTCAGTGTGAAGTCTTGATTTCCCAAGCTCCAATATTTGGATAAGCACCCAATCATAGCCCCCGGTCATAAGAAGAAAAGGTATTGAAAGGGATCAAAGCAAAAGGGGCCTAGGCGGATCGAAACTCGTTGGTTCACAATGTTTTACAGTGTTGTGCCCATACTAGAGAATCCCCGATATCACACCATGGTTATTTTATGAGGCATGTCGCATTCCAATAACATGGTACATAGCTTTGAAGGTGTATGGGTTAGCAACTATAGTATTAAATGAAAGCATGGAGCGGTGGTAAATCAATATGGGGCTCAAGGAAGACTTAATGCCTCAACATGGAGCTCCACTCAGTGATACAATGCAAGACTTCCAGATCGATCTCCACTTCCACTCTATGACAAGCCAAGACAATTGATCACTACCAACTCTAGAAAGTGGTGAAGCTAGACAGTTAAGGCGAAAGCGACAGGAAGATTGGTTGGATCATTGAGGTAGAGACGTGGCCTGAGCAGAGGCCATAACAGGGAAATCTGGGAGATATTTTCCTCCCATCATCATTTTGTTTTCCTTTTTCTTATTATTATTTTATTTTGTATTTTCTATATTTTCAAGAATGAAATCAAATCCGAATCAAATAATTTTGGGCAACAGCCTTTGCATGCCGAGACAACTAGTCTATCAGACAGTTGGAGCTCAGGCTACGATATTTTGTAATTGTTTGCTAAAGCTTCCACTTTCCTTATAAATAGAGGTAAGAAATACTTAATGGAGCTTCCAGGATTCTGCACTTGCAGTGGTCCAAATTTTGTGATTCCACTTTGGTTCTAATTGCATGTTCATGAGGGACTCAAGCGATGTATGGTTAAATGTAATGGACTGGTATATTGGACTCATTTTAAGGATTAATGAAACTCTTTGGTGATTCCAATCATGGTTGTAAGTAGTAGGTTGTCCCCTCTATAAATCTCATTTCATGTATGTTTCTCTTCTACTAAAATTGTGTAATGAAGTTGTCAGTCTCATTCTCTCGTGGTTATATGTATGCTGCTAAGTAGTAACAGTACCTGTGTTATTTAAAGATTTTCTTATGTACCTTTAAGAGCAAAAATTTACATATGTTGATTAGTGATAAGTGTATCCATGAGCTATAGAACATGAAACCTTAATTCGTGCTTCGCAATTCCTGTCATTCCATCTCTTCTGCTTTCCATCCTTTTGCCTAAACATTGTTACTTTGGATTTTGACTTGTTTACATCCCTATGCATCTATTTCCTTCCTTTCTCTCATCCTCCTCTCCACCTTTACTACAACTTCAATATTAAGTTTCTCATTGTTGTGTGTCGACCATCAGAATAATACATTCCTCTTTGAGATCAGCCTGATTCTCCCCCTATATTTGGATCCATGTATCTACTTGAGTTCACCTTGATGAAAGACTATTGAACCAAACGCCCCTTTATTATCTTTCAAAACTACGTGACAATTGGAGTGCAACATATTCCCTTAGAGAATCCTAAATGCACTTCTCTCTTCAAGATGTCCTAGGCACTAGTCTACAATCAACCCAGAGGTTGTATCTCAGAAGCTTTCTATATCTCTTTAAGCACATGTGCTACATGTGCTAGAAAAAGAGACAACATCAATTGCGTTTCAGTAGAAAATTCTTGCAAACTCAATGAAACCAAATTGGCAGTGAATGTTTTGAGCTCATTCAAGCTTGAATTACATATTGATATGTCATGCTCTCGCCTCTTGTAATTCTTATCACGATATCAGGATTTTGACCTCCAATAAGTGTGAATAATTATTGCTGCTTTATTAATGACTTAGGATCATGCTTCATAACTAATAGTGGTGCAGCCAGAGAAGAAAACACTCCTAGGTTGAGATGTATGAGAGAGCTTGAAATATTTTACAAACCCCAAATCTAATCCAAGTCTAGTTCCATCCCTTAGATCACATGTCAAAGGCCTTCCATGCTTCACTTCATGCCCTAGAATTCCATGTCAATGGACAAAAGATGTTCTTCTCCTTTCCACGAATTTGTGGTTTTGCAACTTCTTATTCCTGCAATTATTCCTCTAGAACAAGCGCCATTCCATGCTGATAATCATGTTGCCATATTTTTAAATGTTTCTATGCCATTTGGCTATCAAATAATACCTAGCGATTTTCCCTTTCAACGTTCTGTGTGCTGCATATATATATATGTATATATATATATATATATATATATATATATATATATATATATATATATATATATATATATATATATATATATATATATATATATATAAAAGTTTTGTGGAGTTTATCCCACATGGAAGGGAGGAATTGATTTATATTCATGTATATACTCCAACACCTTCAATACCATTCAACACTTTGTGCACATACTTGCAACCCTTGTGGGATCCTCGCTCATGGCTTGACTTGGCACCTGAACGAAACCCTGTACATGTTGTGTTGATGTTTGGTGTAGATTTGTATGTTGATAAGTTGGCTTATGGACTTAGCTTGTGGCCCTAAGAGGCCAATCTTTTTTAATCAAAACTTTTATAAAAACCCTTGTCAAAATCAAAACTTTTTTATAAAAACCCCTGTCAAAAACTCGAGAGCCAAAATTAGCTCAAGAAACATTTTATTATTTTCCAAGCACACGACTTTTATTTTATCAAACAAGTAATCAACTTGTTGTTCCTCATTCCCTGTTTCTGGCTTGGCGAAAGTGGCACTACGAAATTACTTGGCAATGCCCATGAGCCTGCAAATTTTTTTCATAGTGCTAACAACTGGCTCCAATGGGGATTTTGTCTCCCCAGGAGGCAATAAAGAACATGTAGACCATGTGCCTAATCCATTGGGTTGTTCCCAACCTGTAACCCTACAAAATGACCTTTGTAATATGTACATTCTGCAATTGAAAAATCGTGTAAGAAATGCTCAAACTATGAGCTTATTCACACACCATCCTACGCTAACCTATTAAAACATCTCTGCAAAGTCAAGCGATATCAAAAATCCAATGTAACCATGAAAACAAATGGCTATTTGATTTATATTTTCTCTCATTTTTTAAAACTGGCAACTCAAACTCCTGGTGAACCTGATATGCATAATCCATAAATTACACAAAATCCAGTTTTGCTAATGATTCCAACAGAATTGCTGAAGGATCTTCAAGATCATGAAGGATCTTCTCTTTTTTATGAGAAATTTTGAAAAGACAAACTTCATCCTTTAATGTTTTTTGTTTCATGTCTTAGTAGAAACCTCATGCTGATTTTCATATGGAATAACAACAGTTTTCTTGATTATGTCTTCATTCACATCATTCGCAAGAAAAGGTTATGAATGCTTATGGACAACTTCAAATGAAGCAGCCACTACTTATATAATTGATTCATCATGTGGCTCAAATATTTCTAAAAATGAATTTTTAGGTACTTAAACAGGAACAATATCATTTTGACTTTGAAAAGAATCAAGTAAAACAACTTCTTGCACATCATTTCCTTGCCTAAAGTTTTCATCATGAAATAGTTCACTGCTGATCCAAGTGGATGTTGGTGGCCACCTACCTATCCCATTTGGACCCCCACAACTATCTCTTTCAATTTTTCAGTTTCCGTAGATGTAGCACAATTTACTATTTTTAGCAGTTTTTCAAGTCCTGAATTTTTGGAGCCGTTTTGAGGCCTTAAATGGCGGTTTTTGGGAAATATGGGAGCAACATCAATCCATATGGACCGACGTTTCTCTTTCCAAAGTTATAGTGCTCGGATAGATCTTTCTAACGAGCTATTGTACGCATCAAACGAAGATCGGGTGCCAAAGTTACGACCCCGGGAAGTTGATGTACCAACTTACCCAAAACGGGGCCCAAAATTTGGCGTTTCATCTTCTAGGGTTAGGTTTTGGGATGTTAAGGGTTTTCCATTGTTTCTCAACAATAAATAGGCCTTCGAGCCTCATTGTAACACAATTCAGAGGCATGTAGCTACCACATCTCTTCTCAAAGATAAGCTACCATCACCCTAGCTGGTTTACTTCCATTTTCTGTTTGTAAGCATATTTCAGTATTTTACATTAATGAAATGAAGTATTTTTTCTGCTACATCTCTGTGTTTATGGTTATCTCTGTAATTTGTTGCGTTCATGTTTAAATCTGGATCAGTGGTATCAGAGCGGTCTTCTTTTTCTCTGTTTTTCTTTGCATGTCCCCAATGAGGTCGAGATATAAGGAGTTAGGGCTTGAACTGGTCGAACCTTTGCAAGACTAGCCCTACAAACCCCGACGACCTCCCATGGCGAATGAAAAGAAAGACGAGGGGGCAGGAGATCCTATCAAAATCTTGCTCGAAGAAGCCCTCAAGCGGCAAAGGAACGCGATTATGGATAGCTTTTCGCAGATCCTTCAATAGTTACCCAAAGGCGACACATCAACTTCCAACAACTACTCTGGAAACGCCACACCGTTTAAGGTACAAGTTAATTTTGAAATCCCCATCTTCGAGGGTCAAATAGACGCAGATGCTATAAATAAATGGTTAAATCTCGTAGATGGGTATTTTTTTGTTCATGAATTTTCGATTCGGGAAAAGATTGTTTTCGTTCTTCTCAAAGCAGCCCCCCACGTCAAGGACAGGTGGGAAACCTACTACGAGCAGAAGGATGAAAGCACAAGCTCACTATTTTCAGCCGCACCCACTTGGGATTCATTTCGGGATGCCATCAAGGAGCAGTACTACCATGTCAAAAGCTACGAGGACAAATACATAAAGTGGACCACGCTGCGACAGGGAAGGGACCAAGATGTACCAGAGTTCACCAACATTTTTCATACCCTTAGCACACAGTTGGGTATCAAAGACTCTGATCTACATTTAGTACTCAAATATCGTGGCTGCCTACACAGATCCATCCAGGAAGAGATGGAGTTCTTGAACATATCCACGCTCGTCACAGCCTACTGATATGCTGTCAAAATCGAGCAAAAGTTCAAACAGAAGAAGCGAGACTTTGGTTCTGCGAATCTGAAGACCAAAGGACAAAGCCAAGGCGGGGTGACCCAAGACAACCCGTCGAAGCCACAAGAAAAGAACAACACCATGAAGTCGAAAAAGGACACAGGAAAGTGGTGTGAGTTCCACAAGATCCCCACTCACAACACAAGTGAGTGTCAAACCAAACAGTCGTTGGTGGGCAAGTTGAAGGATTCCGAATTAGATGCATGTTCCGACCCTGAGCCAGAACTCGACAAGGGGAATGGTAAAGGGAAGCAGATCATTGATGCGGCTCCCAGCACCACTGTTGCCACCTCCAAGATCCAGAAAAATGACCCCGAAGACCCAGAGGAGGGGGAACGCCTTTTCCACTCATAGATGTGGGTGAAGGGTTCGCCGCTGCAATTCATTATTGACAATGGCAACCAAAAGAACCTCATTTCAATAGAGGTCGTGAAGCGGTTTGGCCCACCGTCTACACCACACCTGCAGTCGTACAGTATCAGGTGGCTTCATGAAGGACAAGATCTCAAAGTTCGCCAGCAGTGTCGCCTTCCCTACAGCATCAAGCCCTTCACAGACGAGGTATTGTGTGATGTTACACCTCTGGATGTTTGTGATGTACTATTAGGCCAGCCATACTTGTGGAGGCAACATGCCATGTATGAGTCAAGGCCTCGTGCTGTCATTGTTTCTTTAGATAATTCATTATACAAGATACCGGAGGTAGCCCCACCGACCGCCACCTCTTTGATCTTTACTAAGAAAGGCAGCAAGCTCATCTCCCAGACTAGGAAATTCATTTTCTGTCTGATTCGCTCCCAAAGTAAGGGGAAGATCGTCACCACATCCACGACCCCCGCGAAGGGTTCCTCCACGCAGCAGCAGCAGCAAAGGAATACGGTCATGACAGAACACAGGAACAAATTCTCCTCACTTATAGGGGTACCACACAAGCTTCAGGTGGGCAACAAAGTCTGGTTGCATCTACAGAAAGAACGCCTTACAAGAGCCCACCAGAAGCTCCAACCACGCCGACATGGTCCTTACACCATTACTAAGGCTATGGGAAAGAATGCTTTGGAGCACAACATTCCTCCATTCCTTCGCCTGCACCAAGTGTTCAATGTGTACAGCCCTAAACCATGCTTCCCACCATTACTAGACACATCTGAGATTGCAGAACAGCTCACCAAGGACTAAGTTCAACATATGGAGGAAATCAACACAATGGGGACCATTGCTTCCTAAGGGGAAAGGAATGATCCACTTGGATGTTGGTGGCCACCCACCTATCCCATTTGGACCTCCACAACTATCTCTTTCAGTTTTTCAGTTTCTGTAATTATAGCACAATTTACTATTTTTAACAGTTTTTTGGGTCCTGAACTTCCGGAGCCATTTTGAGGCCCTAAACAACGTTTTTTGGGAACTTTGGGAGCAACATGAGTCCATAGTCTAATATTTCTCTTCCCAAAGTTAGAGTGCTCGGATAGATCTTTCTAACGAGCTATTGTACACGTCAAACGAAGATCGGGTGCCAAAGTTACAACCCCGAGAAGTTGATGTACCAACTTACCCAAAACGGGGAACACAATTTGGCGTTTCATCTTCTAGGGTTAGGTTTTGGGATGTTAAGGGTTTTCCATTGTTTTTCAACAATAAATAGGTCTTTGAGCCTCATTGTAACAAAGTTCAGGGGCATGTAGCCGCCACATCTCTTCTTAGAGATAAGCTACCATCGCCCTAGCTAGTTTACTTCCATTTTCTATTTGTAAGCATATTTCAATGTTTTACATTAATGAAATTAAGTATTATTTCCGCTACATCAATGTGTTTATGGTTATCTTTGTAATTTGTTGCGTTCCTATTTAAATCTGGATCAATTGCCTAAAGTTTTCGCATTTTCAAAATTATGTTTTTCCTAAGCTTCTTCTTGAAGTATAATTTCTTGACAATTTTCATCCTTGTCTTCACCGTTTAAAATTTTCAAAACTGATTGGACTTCCTCAATCTCTAGGGAAGGAAAATGAAGGCTAGGGTTTTGCTCTTTCTCATCTATAATCAAGGGGCGATACAAAGACCTTCTATGATTTCCTCATCCATAAGCTCCTCATCACCATAAACATCATATAAGTATTGAATAAAGTCTTCACAATATTCACAACAATTTTGGAATAGTGACAAAGAAGTATGAGACTCCCCATAATAATCAATGAATATTGTGTAGAAATCTTTAAGAGAGTATAAGCTACTTGATTTTAAACCCTCATATCATGAGATAGTTTTGTCTACGAAGGTAGCCGTAAACATCTTCATTAAACAATCCTCATGAAACTTAATCCCAATATTATGTATATGTCTATGAAACTTGATTAAATGTAGAACAAAATTATCTCCTTCTTGATCACTGAACTTTGGGAGATAAGTTTGCCCATATATGTAAGGCAAACAGTTGGGGTAATCAGGAACATGAGAGCAGTTCATGGGAGCATACCTCATAGATCTATAAGCATCCATGGAAGCCATCTTCGTATTGTGGAGTCCCCATTGACACTTTCAATTTTGGATCTCGCTAACAATGGAGTCGCAAGGTGAACGATGTACAACCTCTCTTATGTGTTTGATTTCTGTCCACCATAAGGAATCATATCTGAAACAATAGTAATAGATTTTGGGAAAATGAGTCATTCTTCCCCAGTATGGTCGCCAAGATGTTAACACTCAAAAAAATTTCTTGGCTATGAGAGAAATTCCTAAAGTAAGCTTTTCAAACCAATCTTGTAGATTGAAAGCTAACTCCGTCAAAGTTGCAAAGTGTTTTGAGTCATATTATTTTGAAGAAATTTATAAATTTTTATCATGTAAAAAAGATGGAGCTCTTCAGCAACACTCTAAGAGCTAAAAGACTCAAGATTGAGTTTTCATTATGGCATCTCAACATTTAAAAAAACCCAAACCTAAATTCACTTATGGCTATATTAAATGCTTAAAACCATGAAAATTACACACTTCAAATTTTTATATTAAATATTTTGAAATAAATCCAATAAATACATTTTCTAATTAAATTAATAAATCAATTTTCTAACTAAATTAATAAATCAATTCATTTTAAGCAAACAAAAATTATCATCAATATACCAACCTTTGAAAAAAAAAATTGCATAAAAAATTTCAAAAGCAAATACAAAATAACCATTTCACTCTCACACATAAATAGGAAAAATCACTCTGGTTTTGTTTGACAATCTAAAAAACCCTTTATTAAACTTAAAATTTTAATGAAGAATGATTGGATTATTATTGACCAGTTAATAAACCCTTTATTAAAATTAAAATTTTAATGAATAATGTTTGGATTATAGATTCATGAATTATTGGTGGTCCATGAGATGTGTGAGACACATTGAAATGTAACCACCCAGCGATGCAATAGTGGGCAGTCGGGAAAGAACGATACAACCATCGGAAAGTTCAATACCCGGCAGTCGGGAAAGGCTAATGATTGGCATTGGCCTTTTCCATGATTGTTATAGATTGCCGTTATGAGCGCCCAACAGCGACCTCTGATGGGGAGTGCAACCATTGATGTAGGGGCGGGCTGTTATTTTCGGCGGAAAATAATTGGTTTGTTAATGGGTGGTAAATCAGTAGTTAGTTGATTAGATTTATTATTTATTGGTAAATCAGTTATTTTAGTGGTTGGTTATTGATCGTGTTTGTGTGAAAGCTATAATCTGAAAGTTTCTTTTATCGAGGTAGAGGAATTGTGTTTGTGTGAAAGCTATAATCTAAAAGATTTTTTTATCGAAGTACAGGAATTGTTCCGAAAGTCAAAAGTGGTTAGACAAATTTTTTTTTATAGTAGCAGTGTTTGAATCATGTTTTTGATAGCTAAAAATGTTGATAGCTTTTAATTTTTAATTTAGTCAAATTTTATTGTTATAATCCAAAAATTTCTTTGAGACAGAAGAATTGCTCTGAAAATCAAAAGTGATTGAACAAAAAAATTTCAAGAAATTTTATAATAGCAGTGTTTGATAGTGCGCGAAATCCCCATCAAATATTAACAAAATATAACCAAAATCTCTCGAAAGAACAGTGCGCGAATTGAAAAAGAGCCACGCCAGCGATGATTCCTTCTAGAATACAAATGCAATAAAGTACAGAGGCACAGTCGGTGAGACGTGTGGGCCACCAAGAGTTCCAGAGTGGCCTCCGGCAAAACCGAGTAATCTCCACTGTCTTTGTATGGTCCGTCGAATACTGTTCTTCGTTGAACAGGCGAAAAAGTAGAACACCCGATCCCAAACCCAAAAGCACGGCCGCCAATATCGACCCTGCTGGTGATAATTCCACCCTCGTGGTATATAAATTGACAGATTTTAATTATTTCATATTCAGCAGTGCCCAAAAAAAAGGATGGGCAGGGAAAACACTGAAAAACGTGAGAACAAAATTTCAAGGATTTAATTTCAGGTGGAATTACGATGATAAAGAGTATTTGAGATTTTTAATAAGTAGAAAATTTAAAATTTTAATTATATAGTTGAAGATAAGCTTTTATCATTTAAGATGTGAGAATAGAAATGAAAAAATTTAATTTCAGGGGAACTCTGATGATAAAGAGTATTTAAAATTTATCATTTTAAATTTTTTTAATGATAAGAAAACTTAAAATTTTAATTATATAGCTGAGAAGTAGCTCTTAACATTCAAGATGTGAAATTGGTAATTAGATAGTCTCCAAAGAAGATCAAAAAATTTGTAAAAAAGCAGTGGAAACAGAATAACATTATGTGAAGAAAAAATATATATCTTATAAAAATATTCATCATCAATTTAATAATAACCTAAAAATAAATAATCTCAACAAATTTGTAAAGAAAATTTATAAAATAGATAATTTCTTATTCAAGATCTATAACTAAAAAACCAACATAAAAAAACCTAAATATAAATTAAATCGCTATTAAGTAGTCCATTAAACTACGAGGTCTCATGGAAATCATAAAAATTCATGCATTCATTTTGTAAGGCACATTCTGAAGCTGTCGTAAGAAAATTAATTTTTTTTTGGTAAGCAAAAAAGCTTCTAGTATTATATAATATTGTTTCCAAATACAAATAGTAAAATAGAGAGGCTATGTCTGTGGCTTGCTATATATAATATATGCAAATAATACTATAGAATAATAAATATTAATGTTCATGATACCAATCATATATAGATTCTGTGGAGTGGATACATATCCATAACTTGAGATATTAGAATTTGAAATACATGTGCTTTTGACAATAATCTCAATGGTAGGTTCATGATACATACCAGGGAAGTTGGAAGATCAATATATACCTGGCAATGAAAATTCCCGTATTTGATGCGAGACGTTCCCCACTGATATGATCATATTCCATTCTCCAGTTTGAGTGAGGAGCCCTTTCTTTGATAGTTCATCCGCGAGAATATTCTGGATCGATGGACATGGATAATGGAGTAATCCTTTGTAGATTTCCAGATAGTAGAGATTCTGTTCAACCATTCAGATAGATTGAGATTTTTTATGAAGATCATTTCGATTACATGGTCAATTATGAGTTTTGAGTCTCCATAGATCTACAGGGAATCAATATTAAGGAATGTACAGAAAAAAAGAAGACCATATAGAGCCATGGCTTCTGCTTTATTATTTGTCCCTTCACCCCGTTCCAATATATTGCAAAACGTTTATGCTTCTGAATACTAATGGAAACTCCACATGCACATATTCCATTTTGCACAACCCCATCAAAATGTGCCCTAAGATTTACCAAGTGGATAGGTATTTTTTCGTTTTGCTTTACATTAACCTGCTGAGGAATGGAGGATAGAAATGTATAATACTGAGAAATTATATGATCAAAAAAAAAATTGAAACTCTCCTTTCTGTTTTGAAATATAACTTTATTCCTCCAATTCCAAATAGACCAAAAGACAATAAGAAGGATAGGTCTCCAAATCACTTTTTTATACTCCACTAACAAAAGCTTCTTTAATAGATAAATGTTCAATATAATTGAAACCAATATAAGTGGTCAGATTCTTCCAAAGTTCCTGAGAGTGACTGCATTTTAAAAATATGTGATAATTGTATTCTTCCTCAAATTGGCATATAGAATAAATAGCAGGACCATACCAGTTCCTCTTTTGCAGGTTGTCCCAGGTAAGATTTTTGTTGTGAAAAACAAGCCATGAGAATAAGATAATCTTATAGGGGCACCCAGATTTCTAAAACAAGTATGAGAAGATGTTATCGGAGAGTGGATAATAGTTCTCTAAAAGTGATAGATATATATCTTTTACATAGGCATTCATCTTCCCTCCCTTACCCTTCCAGACAATGCTATCCTCATCTTCAGATCTACATAACCAGATAATCTGATTCCATTGTGATGCTAATAAAACATTTAGTCCCAGTGCATTAGCATTTTTCTAGTTGAGAATAACACCCTGCCACTCGTCAATAACCTGAGCCCAATGAAAAATTCCTTTTTGATGGAGGAAAAGTAATAGCTGAGGAGGAAATGGAGAAACTTCTTCTTCGCCCATAATAAGATCAAGTCCAATTATAATGTTGTTTCCTGTCTAAAAGCTCCACACAAGGTTATTGAAGAAGAATTGTTGAATCTTATGGAAGCTTCTCCATATAGCAGATTTCCGAACTAACCCTATTGATCTATTCCTGTACCAGTAAGAAATATTTGTGTTTCCCATGTATTTCAATCTGATAGATTTACTCCATATACTATCCCCTAAGACAACTCTCCATAATGTTTTACATAGCAAAGCAAAGTCAAACTTTCGAAGATCCATGATGCCCCAACCCCCCATCTTTTTGGAAGGGTAAGGTTTGATCGGTTAGATAGGTGGAATTTTCTTTTTTCCCTGTTACCCCCCCATATAAAGTTTGTTGTTAATCTATTGTACGACACTTGCCGGAATATAAAATAAATGGGCCCAGTGAACCAATAGTCGTGCCAGCACAGTGAGTAAGAATCATCCTCCCAGCCATAATGAGACATTTATATTCCCAACCTGCAATTCTTTTAAAATATATATTGAAGATCCACGACCAGTTTGTCTTTGTATATCCTAATGGTTTCATATGGAACCCCAAGTATTTCATGCCCTCTTTAATAGATTTTGCTTGAATATTGAAAAGATGGGACAGATAATCAATTACTTCCATATTAACATCCCCATGATGAAAAGAAGATTTACCGCCATTTATAAGAAGTCCATAGATCCATGATGCCTCAACCCCCATCTTCTTTGGAAGGGTAAGGTTTGATAGCTTAGATAGGTGGAATTTTCTTTTTTCCCTGTTACCCCCATATAAAGTTCGCTGTTAATCTATTCAAATTATGTATGACACTTGACGGAATATAAAATAAATGGGCTCAGTAAACCAATAGCTGTGCCAGCACAGGTTGAGTAAGAATCATCTTCCCAGCCATAGTGAGACATTTATATTCCCAACTTGCAATTTTTTTAAAATATCTCTTGAGGATCGAATATCTTTGTATATGCTAATGGTTTCAGATGGAATACTAAATATTTCATGCCCTCTTTAACAGGTTTTGATTAAATATTAAAAAAATAGAACAAATAATCAATTACTTCCATATTAACATCCCCATGATGGAGAAAAGATTTACCACCATTTATGAAAATCCCAGTTTAACTCTGTGATCTGATACCGTATTAGAACCGGTCAGTGTGAAATTTTCGTCAATCTTTTTTTCCAACCTACACTGGGTCTAGGTTGGGGATGGTCAAATTCTGATAAAATAACAATCCTGAAGAAGACATTGTTTTTAGAGATTTTTATTATTTAATTTGTGTTTTTAAATTTATATGTAAATCCAATATCTTGAAAAATATCACTCATTTTTCATTTTTATAATGTAGATTATATACTTCAGTTAATATGTAATTTTAACAGATTTCTATATGATATTAAACAATTTCAGCAAACAGATATAGTTAGAATAAAGCCAAACTTACTTATAATAATATATATATATTAATTTTATCTATAAAATCTAATTATTCTGTCTTTTTTAAGTATAAAAACTGACTATATAATTTTTCTGACGAATAAATTCAATATACTAAAAATTCTACTCAAATCTTACCAACTACGTACTTAAAACTTACAATCTCAACAAATTTTTCACAAAATTAACCAATTTTTTTTCAAACCAAATAAATAAACTATGACCTTTTAATATATTAATCACATTATTAAAACAATATAAAATCATTATCCCAACGATATCCATTATTATCACAACAATTATTTTTGGGAGATTCATTCGTTTAACAAATTCAGAGTCTTATCTCATCGCAATAATTATTTCTCCAATATTGTACTTTACTATACATGCTTAAATTTATTTTGAATCACCCATCATAAAAAGGTTTTTATTATAACTTTCTAGATTTCTGGAAAATGAGTTCCAAAGAATTTTTCATGGATAATTTGTGTACAAATTGTTGAACGGAAATATTATCATAATTGACCATCAATATAATTTAAAAATTAAATATCGAAAAATATTATCACTAATATTATAATAAATTAAATATAATTTAACTTTTAAAATATAAACAATCAATTTCCCTCACGCTAAAAGGGTAAACCTTTATAAATTGTCCGTGCAATTTAAAAATTAAATATTTAAAAAATATTATCACTAATATTATAATATTATAATGAATTAAATATATTTTAACTTTTAAGTTATTAAAAGATTTCTTTTTTTTCATAGGAAAAAGTGATATATTTATTATGTATATAAATTACATAGGTTGCAAAGTCTTCATCTCCAAGGAGCACATCAGTGTTATATATCCAAGTTAATCTGGAGACATACATCAAAATGAACCCTCTAACCAAACAAGGATACATAAAATTCTAAGCTAATTCTGGAAATGTTTTGTTGTTCCTAAATCTTCAGCATAGCATATTCTATTCTATGTAGACATACATCTGTATATTTTCACAATCATGTAGAGCAAAAAGAAAAGTAGAATAGTCAAAAAAAAAAAAGAGTATGTCATGTTGCAGTTATCTTGGTATAGGCATTATCTCAGTCTCTAGCCTTGTCTCATCCATCTTAATCTCTATGTGGAATCCATCCAGATATTCCATGATGCCTCTTTTGGAGAGGCAGTGCGCTTCAACATTGAAGTCCGTGCTAATATGTTGTATGGAGGAGTGTAGGAGAGGGTGCCAGAGAGTAGAGCTCTGATGTAGCTGTAGAGAAGATCTGTTGATGTTGGCTTTCCCACACACATAGTCAATGATGACCTTTGAGTCCCCATAAATGTGGATAGTAGGAATATCCAAATAATGTATGAACCAGAGGAGTCCCCATAACGCCATGGCCTCAGCCTTCGTGTTGGTGCCCTTTCCTGCCCCCCAGTGTACCATATATGTCAACTCTGACGAGAATCTGATAATGAATCCGCATCCACAACTATTGTATTGTGATGCTCCATCAAAAAATCCACCAGGGAAGGAGATCTGCGGGCCAGATTTGGGGCTTTTGGGCAGTTTATTGGATGTGCTAGCCCGTAAATCAACCGAAATTATGCTTCGAATTTTTTCCATCACCACTGCCTAGCATTCACGACACTCATTGAATAATATATTGTTCCTCCACTGCCAAATCTCCCAAAGAAAAACGGGTGGAATGAAGCGCCTAGTACCATGTTGCAAACTCCACCATTCAAGACAGTTTGGAATATCAGAGAACTATGAGAGCTGTAACCTAAATGTGACATCCAAGGAATTCCAAATTTTTGTAACCTCGTGGCAAGTTATAAACAGATGCAAGTTGTCCTCTTCCGCATTTCTACATAAGACACAAAACTCAGGTCTAGACCAACTCCTTTTTTGTAGATTTGCCCAAGTCAGGTTTTTGTTCCTCCAAATTAACCTAAGAAAAATAAATTTTTTGTTAGGAATATGGGGGCTCCAAAATTTAGTAAACCAGCAAACCGTAGTCTGGTTGGTTTCTAAATAGTATAGTTGATTGTATGTATCCGCCGTGAGAATATTTTCAGCCTTCATCTTGCCGCGCCATATGATCGTGTCTCTAGCCGAGTCTCTGTGGATGCCAGTTCGCTGGAGTTGTGAGCAAATAGAATCCTAATCCGAAGCAACCTGTCCCCGTAGACCCAGTGCCGCAGAGCACTTCCAGATGGGACATTTATATTGCCAAGTCAAAATGACTTGTTGCCAAAAGTAAATGCCCAGAGCATTTAGGTAGGAAACGAGAAGGTCCATGAGAGAACCGATATCCTCTAGTCCCCATATGCTATCCCATCCAATGGTGATGTGATAACCTGTGCCCAGTCTCCATGAAAGAAAAGGGACAAATAGGTTATATATTTTCATGAAACTGCACCACTCCGCTAAACCAGAGTTGCAGCCAATGTGCCCCCTGCGCAAACAGACCTTATAGTCTATGTCTTTTAGATATTTATTTTTTTATAATTTGACTCCAGATGCCATCACTGAAGATTCTGCGCCATAAAGATTTGAGCAAGAGGGCATGTCCAAATATTTTTTAGTGCAGAATACCCCAACCACCCTGCTTCTTTGGCAAGGAGATATGGTCAAGTTTAGTAAGACGTAATTTTTGCTGCTGCCGCATACCAGACTAAATAAAGTGCGCAATAATCTGGTTCAGGTTCTTGATGATGGATATTGGCAAATAGAATAAATGTGCCCAGTACACACCCATCTAAGTAATCACAGCCTGAGTGAGAATGAATCGTTCACCTATTGAAAGGCAATGGAATTCCCAACCTGATATTTTCCTATAAAATCTTTCAATAAGCCACTGCTAGTCTAGGACCCTATAATTACAAGGCTTAATGTGGAAACCAAGATATTTAATCCCACCAGACATGTTCTTAGAAGAAATCCCAAATAGATTAGCAATATAATTAGTAACATCCCTATTACCATTAGCATGTATAATAGTCGATTTACATTGATTCATCATAAGTGCAGTAGCATTTCCGAATTTAATGAAAATGTTGAAGAGGTGAAACCAAGAAAACTTGTTGAGCATCCCCATGATGAGCACATCACCGATGAAGAATCTATGGGAGATCTGAATGCTTCTTCCAATGTGGAGAGGTTGGAAATGTCCATCATCAGCTGCTTTTGATATATGGAGACTCAGGCCATCCAATGGAAAGATAAAGAGAAGTGGGAAAAGAGAGCAGCCCTAACAAAATCCCCTCCCAGCCTTAGAGAAAGTTGTCCGGTATCCATTAATAATAACCGCATATTTCACATTTGAAACGTGAGCCATAATCCACTCCGCAATAGAGCACTGAATACCCACTTTGTGAATGACCAGACGCAAATAGCCCCAATCTAAGCAGTCAAAAGCTTTTTTAAGGTCTACTTTCATAATAGTCGCATTAATGTGCTTGGAGTGTATAGTGTGTAGACATTCCTCTGTAATCACACCGGCATCTTGGATCTATCGGTTTTTTAAAAAGCCGAATTGTTGTGAGGAGATAAAAGTAGAGAGAGTATGTCGCAAGAAATTGGCGATGGTCTTAGAGATAATTTTGTATACAGGTTTGAAAAGAGAAATGGGGCGAAAGTTCGAGAAGGAATGTGAAATGGGCTTCTCAGGGATCAAGGCAATATATGTAGAGTTTAAAAGGGGATGGACATATCCTAATACCTGGGATTCTTCAACCAAATTAACCATATCAACCTGAAAAAGTTCGAAAAAATGGGTGAACAATTCGACGATCCATCCGGCTCTTGTCTCCCTTAAATGATTTGAGGACCTCAATAATTTCTTCCAGAGAAACAGCTTTGTATAGATAACGATTTGCAGCATCATCAAACATGGTGGGGTTAGTGTTGTATACCCCAAAGTTGATCTTCGAGACAGTCTAGAGTTCTACGACCGTATGCAAGTTGAAAAAAGGAGATGGAAGCCTGACCGATGTCACTTTGAGATTTGCATTTGTTACCATTCGAATCATATATCTCCCATATGGTATTTGAGTGGCGCTTGGAGTTGGCGAATCGGTGGAAGAACTTAGTGTTGTTGTCCCCTTCCCGAGACCGCACGGCTTTTTAATCACCATGTGGACTCTTTAATGAGCAACAATGTCTGTCTTTGTAATTCTAGAGCCCGAATGCGGTTTCTAGTGTCAGCCGAGAGCAAGTGCACAGATAGAAGTGGTCGAATTTCTCGAAGTTCTTTATTTATAGCAGAAAGCTCGCTATTATTTATGCCTTTTTTTTCTGGTCTCCTAATGCTTGGTCTCCAGTCGCAGAATTCTCAATTTTTCAAGAAAATGCTCCATTTGGGAGGGTAGTTGATGAACTTCACTGCCCCAAACATCCTTTACCAATTTAATATAGTCAGGATCTCCCAACCATGTCCGGTTGAATTTAAAGGGCAGTCCATCCCGGAAATTGGCCCTGTGCCATTGAAGAGTAATCAGGTGGTGATCAGAAATATGACAACTGATAATGTCAGATGTGACGAGCCCTAGTCATTCAATGACCTTTTCATGGAGGAGGAAGCGGTCTAAACGCTTTGCAATGTAATTTTCTCCCAAGCAACCATTATCCCAAGTGGGGCAATTTTTTGGATGGGGTGATATCCACCAAGTTGTGATTCAAAATAATGTCTCTAATTCGGTTTGCCATGTTGTCGTCCCTTCTGGTTCGACCATAGATATCGTGTGCACCAGTAGTGCAATTTAGGTTGCCCGCCAATACAAGAGAGGATAGTTCAAGTAGCTCTAACTCAACCATTTGTTGCCAAAAACACTCCCTTTCTCAGTAAGAATCATACACATTTAGAATATGAATGCATCCCAATAGGTCGCAAATATGTCCTGTAATGAGAATCCTAGGAAAATAGGAGAATGCCCGGCCCTTAACCCATCTAGGATCCCAGATAGTAATCAAACCACCCGAGAGGCTGAGTGCATTAGTGGCGGCCATATGCGAGTCCTGTAGAATTTTCCGAAAATATTCAATCACATGGGGAGCAACGTGCATGGTTTCTTGTAGTAAAATAATATAGGGTTGTGCAGTAGCAAAAAGATCCTTAAGAGCCAGGAATTTAAGGGCGGCTCCAAGACCCCGCATATTTAGGGAGAGAATAAAGGTCTTTTATGTCCGAGAGTGGGCTTCCGTGCTCCAAGGGCCTAAGATGGGATAGAGTCTACAATAGGAACGTCAATTAGGGTGGGTGAATCAGCAGAATTGCAGGTGGGTGGAGGACGTGGATGTCCACAGAAGTGCTAGCTGTTGCATGGCTTCTTACGGCAGACAGTGATGTTACCTGCATATGTGGGGCTGATTTGGGGGGAGGAGGGTCTGGGTGGCTTGTGAATGGTGAGAGACCAAAGGTCCAGTGTTTTTTTCTGAAGGAGGAAGTCTAGGTCACTGTCCACAGAGTTCGTGGGGGAATTTAGTGGAGAATGAGGCAAAACAGGAGACGGGTCAGATGTCGGGGAAGGAGGGGTGGGATGAGGTGAAGTTTTGGTTAGGATATACATAATATGTGATGTAGAGAGAGGGTCGTGATGTGTCGGATGTGGCGGAGCATGTGGAAGAGGTGACAGATCATCGCGAGTGGATGGAATCTGTGTAACAACCCCTTGAAGAGTGGCATTGAGTGAAGAAGGTTCTGAGTCAGTAGATAGATAGGAGGGGATGTGAATGAGAGCATATTCTAATGGGAAATTAGCAGAGGGTAGGAAAGTTTTACACAGAGAAGTTGGCAAAGAATTACCTGTGTACAATGAGGAGCGAGGATCGCACGATGGAATCTCGGAACCCCCATGTGACAAATCATCTAAAATTGTTCTTTTGTCCTGTTGTCCAAGAGCAACCTGTGGACAAGTTGTCATAGGTCTAGGGCCCCATTGACAAGGGCAATGGGCAAGAAGGTGTCAAGTTCGATGACAGTTAAGACACCGAAAGGGAACACCCTAGAAGTCCAGCCTTTGAATCAATTTAGTATCACTCTAGTTGAGTGCTATGTGGTTTGGAAAGCCTCCTTGTAATTTTTTTCGATGAGGATCCAAGCAACCCTTTTATTCAGGGCCCCAAGGCATCGAGGAACCAAGCAAACAAATTTCCCAATTGCGTTGCCAATGTCTGTAAAAACATGCTTCAACCAGAATTTGATGGGGAGTTCGGGCAATATAACCCAAATCAGGTTGTTTTGGGGAGTATCCTTCAAAGGGTTGAAGTCAATGTACTAGGGATATAGAGCAAGGAAGTTGTGCCCTTTAACCCAAGGAATGGAATGTATTTTATGGAGGTCTTCTGACATAGGAAATGGAAACCTATACCATCTGTTGAGCAAACGGACCACAGTCGACATATAATCCAACAAAATACGTCGTTTAGAATGTAACCAGTCCCACATATTTGAATCCTCCATGTCTGCAAAGTGCCACTTCCCTACTAACAATCGCTTCTAAAGGTTGATAACACAGTCAATAAGCACATCCTGTCCAGAAGCCAGTGTAGGAGCGGGCTCTGTAATTTTAATGGCTCAGGGGGGGTGGTGGGTTTGACGTGCATGTACCGAGTGTTTGTGCCCATGTAGCAGGGATGACACATGTTAGCCATCTGGCAGAGAGTGCAGTAGAGGAGTAGGATGCCCCGTGGCCAGGTGAGAGGTCCCCTGCCCGAAAGATAGTTCAGAATCCATCGGGGATTTGATGAAAGAATCATGCATCGAGGTGTCAGAATGCAGGAGATCCATCGCCACGTGATGAGATCACATGCAACAAGAAGACCGAGAGGGAATAAATGGCAGGTAGTAATAGAAGGGATCAGAAGGTAGGTGTGTGATGAATGTTCAATAATGAGAATTTCTTGAGATCGTCAGTTGTCAAGTCCACAATAAAAGAAACATCGGGAGAGAGATCCACAAAAGGTGAAGCCATAAATGGATGCCGATAGAAATTAATACGTAATGTGGAAGGTACCTAGAAATGGGTGATAGATTAATGATAGAAATGGAAATGAGTACAATTGGGGGGATCCCAATCAGAATGTATTGATCGTTTGTCAGAAATAGAATGTGGAGTGTCCTGTCACAATAGGGATTTGCGACAACGCCGAAAATTTTGAAACACGCCAGAATGAGTCTAAATGGGGCCGGAGAAATACCAGAAAAAACAGAAGCAGTTCAGAGCCGAGACAAGGCCCTTGGAATGACAAATGTAGAAGGAAATTGTCAATATCCCTCGCAGAAGCAACAATAGCAACATCCAGGACAAGTCCACCATTTGTCACAGAGACGGAAACCAAAAGAGATACATGGCCGAGAAAGTATGAAGGAATTTAACCAACTATGACAAAGGTTATTGTATTAAAGAGAGAGTCCATACAGGTTGGTAGAATTTTTTTTATTTTTTTTTATTTTTTTATGATTGTGGAAAAACCTGTGAACAATTTTCTGAAACCCACGTTTCGAACTAGCTTGGTGAGTCCATCATCAGGGCAATGTGATTTGTATTTTGAGAAGAGAGAGCGTGAAATCGTGGAGCTATTAATAGTTAATTGAAAAATATTTTATGTCTTCTTTTATTTTCGGCTTTTAATTGACTCACTAATTGATAATTATTTATTATTTAATTGTTTATTATTTATTTACTTATTTATATTTATTTATTTATTTTTATGAATGTTTGTATGTCTGCTTTTTTATTTTATTTAATAAGGGTTTCCGGGTACTACTTAATTTTAGACCGTCATCTCTATTCATGTTGTTGGAGGATTTTTCAATTTCAATTGCCTCTTTCACCCTTCTTTTTAAATAATGGTCTTCCCTGTGAATTAATTTTGCTTGTTCTATACAAATATAGTGTGAGGAAGAACATGCATGTTCTGCCAGACCTGATTTTTCCGACCTGTTTCTTGTAATATCATTAATGTGTTCTTTTAACCTTATGCCAAAGGATCTCCCTGTTTCACTTATATATACTTTCCACATGAGCAGGGAACCGAGTATACTCCTTTGTGATTTTTTGGGTCTATTACGTCTTTAGTAGAATCAAGCATGTTTTTTATGGTGATAGGGGGTGTGAAGGTAACCATGATGTTATGCTTGGAGAGAATTCTAGCAATTTTGTCTGTGGTACCTTTTATGTAGGGTAAGGAGATTCTAGGGTTTTCAAGAGTTTTCCTTTTTTGGGTATTGGTTGTGGATTCTTTAATTATTTTATGGATAATGTTTTTCTGATAGCCATGGTTTATGAAGACCTTGTACAGATGGTTAAGTTCTTCCTTTAGATGTTCAGGGTCAGAGATTCTAGAAGCTCTGGTAGCTAAGGTTTTGATGACACCGAATTTTTGCTTTGGATGGTGGTGGGAAGTTGAATGAAGATATTTGTCAGTGTGAGTTTGTTTCCTGAAGACCTGGTAGCTTAGTTTGCCATTTTTCTTGGTAAGGAGGACATCAAGGAAGGGGAGTTGGTTGTATTTTTCAATTTCAATAATGAATTTTATGTGTTCAGAGAGGTTGTTTATGTGTGATAAAAATTCATTAAGTTTATCTAAACCATGGCACCATTTAGTGAAAATGTCATCTACATATCTTTTCCATACTTCAGGGGTAAAGGGGAAAGATTTAAGGGCCATTTGTTCAAAATGTTCCATGTATAAGTTAGCAATCAGTGGTGATAAAGGAGAGCCCATGGCAACACCATGAATTTTCTCATAGATTTTTCCTTTGAAACTAAAGTATGAAGAGTTAAGGCAAATGCCTACTAGTTCCACTGTTTCAAGGTCTGTGATCTTCTTCAATACTTCTATGGCTTCATCTACTACAATCATAATGTAGAGAGACACTACGTCAAAGCTAACCAGGAGGTCATTGTTACTAATTTCTAGGTTTTTAATCCATTCTATGAAAGAAGTGGAATCTTTGATGTAAGAGGGAGTGTTACCAGATAAAGGTCTAAGTTTGTTAGCAAGGTATTTTGCTAACCAGTAAGTGGTGAACCTATAGTGTTAACTATGGGTCTTAATGGGACTCTAGATTTATGGATTTTGGGCACACCATATATTCTGGGAATGATGGTGTTATTAGGTATTAACCTGTTCTTAATAGTAGAATCAAGAGAGGAGTTTTTGATTTTGTTACTAACCTGGCGAAGGATTTTGTTGCTAGGGTCCTTGTTAAGAACTCTATAACAACCACTTTTGCTAAGGTGTTCTTCCATCTTATTATCATAATCTGCCCTATCCATAATAACTGTGGCATTTCCTTTGTCTGCTTTTAAAATTATAATGTTTTTGTTTTTCTTGATGTTTTTTAAGGCTTTGGATTCTTCTTTGGAGATGTTGCTAGGAGGAGGTCTGGCATTTCTAAGAATTCTGGCAATGTCCTATCTTATTTCCTCTGCAACATTTTGATGATGACTTCAATGTTTCTTATGATATCATTTAAAGGAATTTTGGCTGGGGATAAAGCGAAATTTATACCTTTTTCTAGAAGCGATTTCAAGTTATCTTCCAATGTCAACTTTGAGAGGTTGATTACAGTCAAGTTTCTGTTTGAGTTTCCAGCTGATTTCTTGATGTAGTAAGTGGCAGCGACGTGGGTGCTTCATTAATTTCCTGCATTAAGATATCTAAGTGAGTGTTGGATGGGGGGTAATCAGTGTAGGTGGTAGCGAAGGTGGAGCTAGGATTACATGGTGTTGAACAATTGGTTTCAAATTGTGCTATCAAACTGTTGTCTGACTACGTGAAGGGAGCACCAGTATCATCCACGTAATCATTGCTTTCTTTCTGCGTTTCATAACTTGCATGTTGGAGAGAGCTCAGTGCTTTGTTAATTTTCTGCGTTGTGATGTTGTTGGACTCTGAATTGCTTGTAACCTGCCCTGTCATGTTCATCTGCGTGAAGGGATGAGCAATATCATCAATTTTGTGCGTTGTGATGTTGCTGGATTTTGGATTGTCCACCTGCGCTATCATGTTTCTGGATCTTGCGTGTTGGTGAGAGCCCAGCGCTTTGTTAATTTTCTGTGTTGTGATGTTGCTGGACTCTGAATTGTTTTTAACCTGCACTGTCATGTTGTTCATCTGCGTGAAGGGATGAGCAATATCATTAATTTTGTGCGTTGTGATGTTGTTGGATTTGTCCACCTGCGTTGTCATGTTGTTGGATCTTTTAACCTGCATAGTCATGTTGTTTAACTACGTGAAGTGAGCAGTATCATCTATTTCCCGCGTTGTGATGTTGTTTTTAACCTGCGTTGTTGAGTTGTACAACTGCGTGAAGGGATGAGCAGTATCATCCATGTGTCATTCTGCGTGTTTATATGGAGAGCGTAGCACATACTGTTGTCCTGATGAGCAGCATTATGATGAGGGTCATGCTCATTGCATTCTTTCTTGGTACTCTTGGGTTTATGATGCACCTAAGTTGTGGAAAGATTTATGAGCGTATCTTTTGCATTATTGTTGAAATCAGAGTTTCTTAGGGTTTTAAGTTTTTTTGGTTTTCTTTGCCAGAGTGTGATTAAGAATTCTTTCAGCTTTGGCGAAGGTGAAGGCATCTAAGTTCTGCCAAAGATCAAAGCAAAGAGTTGATGATAGTTGGAGATGCAAGCCCAGAATTTTTTCAGATAATTTAATTAATCGAAATCTGGCAAATTTGATTTCATGTTTGCTGAGGGTTTTACTAAGTTTATTGAAGACAGAAATGTTCAGACCTCGTTTAAGGGGATGGCTACATTTAGCAAAGTTTGGAGTTAGGTTTTCATCTCTACATTGTTTTAGAAATATGAGATTCGATAGGTTTCTAGCTCTGGAGATTCTCATCTTCTCAAAATTTAGGGCATTGTTCATTATGTCCCTTCCATGGTGGGACTTAATGGTGTTAAAGAGAGAGTCCATACAAGTTGGTAGAATATTATTATTATTATTATTATTTATTTCTATTTTTTATGATTGTGGAAAAACCTGTGAACAATTTTCCGAAACCAACGTTTCGGACTAGCTTGGTGAGTCCATCATCAGGGCAATGTGATTTTGTATTTTGAGAAGAAGAGCGTGAAATCGTGGAGCTATTAATAGTTAAATTGAAAATATTTGATGTCTTCTTTTATTGTCGGCTTTTAATTGACTCCACTGATGGATAATTATTTATTATTTAATTTATTTAGTTATTTAATTGTTTATTATATTATTAAACAATTAGATAACTAAATAAAATTAAATAATAAATAATTATCAATAAGTGAGTCAATTAAAAGCCAACAATAAAAGAAGACATCAAATAATCAGTGAGTCAATTAATAGCCAACAATAAAAGAAGACATCAAATATTTTTCAATTAACTATTAATAGCTCCACGATTTCACGCTCTCGCTTCTCAAAATACAAATCACATTGCCCTGATGATGGACTCACCAAGCTAGTCTGAAACGTTGGTTTCAGAAAAATGTTCACAGGTTTTTCCACAATCATAAAAAAAAAGGTTATTATAGCTATGTGTATGAAAACAGTCAGTCCCCTCCAAGTAGGACTGCAGTCAGGAGAGACAGTGAGGGTTAGTCGTGGGGGACATGTGGGCAACGAGGAGGGTTTAATAGGTGTGTCTGAATAATGCTGAAAAGTATGTAGAAAGCGATGCAGATAACACTGGCAATACGGAGGATCTCGAAGAGGGCAATAGATAGAAGTGATTGGAATGAAATGAACGTCATCAAATAAGAAAGTAATGCAAACCTGTGAGCCAAGAGTTATAGTGAAGTCAGAAGTCGCGCACCATACAAATTGCACCGCCTACAACAAACAATAGAATCCCACCGGACCAGCCAAGTATTGTGACCATCATAGTTGTTAGCAACTTGAACTTCCAATCCACCTTCACCTCCATGCTTACTAACATAGTATCAGTGCGCTCTACCTACTTCATATTCTCAAGTTTCTTTCCAAAATTACAATCACGACTTGACAAAATTCAAATTCCTCACACTAAAAGGGTAAACTTTTTAAAATTTAATTCCATGAAAACTTTGTAGAAATTATTATTATTATTATTTCATGAATACCGTGTTCGATGTAGCCGACCTTGTAAAAAATATCCATAGAGTTGGATTGTGTTCGACTCTTGAAAGGCTGGTATAGTTTCCATTTTCTAAGTCAGGAGGACTTAGAAAAAATTAAATCGGTGCCATGGATCAACGAGAAAAGCTTCCTTACACTGCACCACTGGTATATTGGATATAATCCTCTCCACAACACCCCACAAAACAAGCTCATCTGGGTGAAACTACCCGGTTTTCCAATTGACCTTTGGACGAAACAGGTCCTTATGGATATAGGAAATGTTATTGGAAAATTTGTTTACGTTGATCCTCATTGTTTGGGCACACAGGAAAAATGGGTGGCTTGGATCCTTATTGAAAAATAATATCGCGGGGGTTTTCCAGATCACATCGACCTATTCTAGGGTGATACTCAGTTGTCACAAAGATTGGATTTCTAGGGAGTTCCCTTCCGATGCTCACGCTGCCACCACACTGGACATCTATTGGCATAATGTCCACGTCGGCCGGGTGGTCCATTACTTGGAAAGCCTTTTATTGGTTTTCAAAAGGGACGAGATGGTGGCAGTCGGCTTTCTCCAGACTTCCGGCATGGATATTCTTCTTGGCGACATCCAGGTATTCCCCATAATTCCTTCCCTCACCACTCTCATACTCAGAACTTTTCCTTAAATGGATCTACGCCTATTCTAGTACCTTCGTCCCCTTTTTCTTCTTTCAAATCTAACTCCCAAGCCCCATGTAGCCCTACATATCAACCTCGTAAAACCACCCCAAACGCTAACCACCCCAATCAAAATATCTCGCCACCCTTCTCGGCTTCTTTCTTGACTCATGAAATTCCTTCCACCAACCATATTTTGCACGTTCAATCTTCATCACCCTCCCTTTTTGCAAATTGGGGTAAGGGGCCTAGGATAAGTGTCACTCTACCCAACTCGCCACCGAACTCTCCCACAAACTTTGTTGGCAGTGACCTAGATTTTTTGCTCAATAGAAAATCTCTAGACTTGCGAACCCTTACCATCCACAAACATACTATCTCTCCTAACCCCCACATCAACCCTACTTCTGCCAATAACATCACTATCAGGTGAAAAAAAAAAACCGTGGAAGTAGGCATTTCAGGGGTCGACCTAGGCCTAACCCCCATACCTCACCTATCGATAGATTTTTGGTCGATGTGCTTATTGCTGGCATCCCTCCCTCACGGGACCTTAGAGCATAGCTGCCCGAGATGGCGTCCCAATGACGTTCATTCTATCCCTAAACATCCTGGATTTGGGAGCTGCCCCGAAATATCAGGCCCTCGGGAGTCTATTTACCTCACTACATCCTTTTATCATTTTACTATCAAGTAGTTTTTCTAATTTGTTTTGTGTTAGATTTTATGATTTGGTGGTGTTTGTTGTATTATGTTTTATTGAAAAAAGTGGATTGTTGAGTTTAATGTTTGTACAATGAGTGGTTTTACAATTTTCGAGTGAATAGTCATGGTTGTCTGTTTCATGGTAGATTTATAGATTGGGTGGATACAATGTTTTCTCTTGATTTGGGGTTTGCTGCCTATGGAAGAAAAATGTTAATACCCTTAAGGAAAGAGGATTGCTTAGTAAGTTCCCTTGATTTTGGTCTCATTACAACTTTGTTTTAGTATGGATCTCAAACAATTGGATAGATCATTAGCCCACTGGTATATTATATTGTGGAAATGGTTTTTTTTTTTCTTCTAAAGCAAGGACATGGATTTGAGCTTTAGATCTAGGCCCTATTTCTTACCCAGTGGACTTTGAATTTTAACCCTTACATGGAATTAGATTGATGCATCTTCCCCTTCATTTCTATGACCATGGTATTTTCAAATCCATAGGTGACAAATTGGGTTGCTACATCACTAGTTCTCAGGGCAAGGACAACAACTTCTCTTGTGCCAAAATTTTCGTTGAAATGGGTTTTGCAAAAGGACTCCCTAGGGGGATTAGGCTTGACTTGGTGGGTTGGTCCCAACTTCAAGCTCTAGATTATGAGTGTGTTCCTTTAAATGCAATTTTGGTTGTGAGTATGAGCACTTTGCAAAAAGTTGTCCAAAAGCTCCAACATTTCAATCTATTTCTATCACTGTATCTTCTCAAAGTACTCATGAGCAAGGTGCATTCAAACCAGTTTCAAGGAAGTGCACAAGAATCATTTGTTTAAGAGGCTTCATTTCAAGAGACCTAAATCTCACCAACATCTTCACTTCAGTAATAGATATGAAGATTTGCATTCTTTGGAGGCAGAAGTCATAGTTGAAGAAGATCAACCAGATCCAGATCATGTGCCTTTAGAGAACATCAGTTCACTGCTAAGGAAGATACTACTTCTAATGATATTGACAAAAGCCCTCATTCAGATAAGAAGGAAGAAGAGACTAATTGGAAGAAAGAGAATGAAGTCAATCTCTCCTCTTATTCCGCTCTCCATTCAAATGTTCTAAAAAGCAATCAACAATCTTCCCCTCCATTAACAAGAAGTAGAAAAAATTGAAGCAAAAAATCGCTAAAAGCTAGTTCTCATCATTCAATGTTTTTAGTGGGGGGTTGATTTTGATTAAATAATAGAAATATTTTGTTCCTACACCATCTTGTACAAGCAATTTGTAAGAATCTATTCATTCTCAAGATACAATAGATTGAAGCCTTAGAAGCTCTGGCTTTGCATCCCCCTTCTTCTTTTGTTGGGAGGAGGATGGTTTTTACCCCTTTTTAGAATTATTGAAGAGTTTTTCCCACAAATTTTTGCTTAATACAAATTTCTCTTTCATTTAAATGTTCTATAAAATCAAAATGATGCAATCTAATTTTTTAATGCTTTGGTCTTTTTTTAGGTTATGTTGTTTTACTAATTTTGTCTAAACTTTGGTAAAAATTTATTGGAATCATAAGTTTGCACTGTGTAGTTTGTATAATTCCTATGACCCATGCATTTTTTCAAGACCGATAAACTCATTTATGGATTTAAAACCATTTTTTTTTCTAAATAACTAAAAATCATAATCTTACCAAAATTGAATAATTAACTAAAACAACCAAAACATACAACATTTAGATTATCCTAATAAAAATTCCTACATTTAAATCTTGTTTTTTAACTTTTTTAATATATTTTTCTGTCACCAATAAAAAAAATTATTCAAATTATAAATCCAAACAATATAATCTACACAATCAAAATAAAAATATTTCAATTAAATAAACCAAGGTATTTATTATATAATTCTTAAACAAAAAAATAAAAATATATAACAAATATTTTAATACTCATCATATATTCGTATAAAAATAAATTATTTTTATATCATATAACCATTTTCTACTCTACATATTTACAAAGGAAATAAATAAAACTAACGCTAAAAAAAAAACTAAACTAAACAAAACTAGGCTCAAATCTCAATATAACGAAATTATCAAACTAACTTCATATGGTTCCGTCTATGCTTCTTAATTACCAATCTAAAGGAATAATGGTTTATCATATCAATATAGTGGTACCAGGGATATTGATACTTGGATTGAGAGTGAGTATGCACAAATATTAACGAGGAGCTTTAGGTGTGTTGGCTTCAAATCTATTTTTTTTTTTTTTAAGCCAATAACATATTGATTTTATATATCGTGTGTATAAATATATGATGTGATAGGTGTATTATTTATTTTAAAATTATAATTTTATTTTATATATAATATATATAATTTTGAGAATGAGTTTAGTTGGTTCGGTTTTTATTGTTAAATCACTTTTGTTATTTAGAGGTTAGAAGTTATTTGGAGCTCAGTAGGGTGGAGTGATTTTTTGAAATCGATTTACTTAATACAAATATTTTGTAGGTTATTTTTGGAAATATATATATATATATGTTAGACATTTTTATTCTAGTAATAACATTTTAAGAAAGTAAAAGTATTCATGTAGAACAAGATTTCTCAAGATATTCATCTTGCATTTTTCTAGTTTTTTTAACGTTAATCCATCTTAAAAATAAAATTAAAAAATGCAAGAATTAATTATAATTAAAGATTTGATTTCTAGTGTTTGTTTGGAGAGTCAACTTTTTTTAGCACACTCAAGTTATTAGAATCAAAAAATCTATTTTTTCCTCCTATTGGAGCATTAGAATCATGAAATCTCTTTTTTCCTCCTATTGGGATTCCAGTGACCACTACTTCCCAAGAAGAGGTATTCTTTGCTTTTTACATAACCTCTAGGGGAGGCTTTAAATCTTTGACATGCATTTTTAGTTCAACATTGATATCTTTCTCTATATCTAATTTATGTTGTGTTTATGCATTTTGGTCTTCTCCATTTTTTTGGGAGTGGCAACTCATATGACTACCATTTTTTTGAGTTGGGATTGAAATTCTTTTTACACATTGGGTGAACTCACACTTGGTACAACAACCATGAAAATGACTTGCATGATAGCAAATCCATTATATGTTTCCATAATCCAATAACCAAGTCTAACTAAAAGTTCCTTTTTTTAATATAATGTTATTTGGGAAACCTTTAATACTAAGATCAATCTCAATATATCCTTGCACTCATTGCCTCTATGGATATTGTGGGTCTTACTTGATGTCCTACCTAGGTTAAGTTGTCGATATTGCAACCAATGAGTTTATCATGGGTGCCATTCTCAAAATGAGAAGAAATACCAAGGATTTCTGGGTATCTTTAAAAACTAAGAGATGACATAAATGTAATGGAAATTTTAATAAATGTATAGAAACTAGTATTTTTGTGATGGTCAAAGTGGACGGGTGACATGAAAACCTGCTCAAACCCAAAACAAAGGACCCTCCTTAAAAAATTATGAATTTTCATCATATGTACACTAAACATAAAAAGCCTTTAGAACATAAATATACCCCATGGTTCATTGTCCAATTCAAGTGAATCTAATTAACATATATATTAGGAAAGAGTGGCCTAGTTGAAAAAGGAGGATTCCTTTTGATGGTGAAACCGTGAATGAAAAGCTTGGAGGTTAAAGACACTCCATGGCCCGCTATTCCACACAAACACAACACCAAGAAAAGGGTTGAATCATTGATTATGTTTGTATTAAAAAAAATCCAACAATTGGTCCTAACTTGTTTCCCTCAAATATTTTAGATGTTGTTAATCCACATGGATCCTCGGTGAGAACTCCACCTTTTATTTTCACTCTGCCACACAGAATCAACAAGGTTTGTGCCTGAGTGATGTTCTCTCAATAAGTGATGTAATCGTGATGTGAAAGGCATTTCTTTAAACATTAAGCAAACACACACTTGGCATGCACCTTTTGGTACTATGATCACCAAATCTGAGTACCGACATAGGTTTGCGGATAAAAATATCCAATATGGTTTAATTCCCTCAATAGATACTAATGACCCCTCATCACAAAGCATTTTCACATGGGAAGAAAATCACATTCCCTAGTGTGGGCATCCACCATTCAATTTTGTGGATACCTTATCATAATGAAAAGTTTTTTAGTTAATATTAGCAAATCAAGAAAAATTATTCAATGTTGAAGAAAATTTTAGATTCATGTTTCTGCTCCAAACACACTTAGTCTATCATTCACCTATTTGATTTTACAAACACACTTAGTCTATCATTCACCTATTCAATGGTATTTCCCTCTTACAAGGTGTCTTAGTTTTTCTTCATTCAATTTTACAAACACACTTAGTCTATCATTCACCTATTTAATGGTATTTCCCTCTTACAAGGTGTCTTAGTTTTTCTTCATTCAATTTTACAAACATACTTTCTATCATTCACCTACACACCTATTCAATGGTATTTCCCTCTTACAAGGTGTATTAATTTTTCTTCATTACCATAATGACTAAAAATCCTCATTGCATCTTTGCAAGGTCTATTGTATCCTAACAATTATATATAAACAAATATCTCAACCTTATTATGTCATTAAGTTATATGAAATAAACAATATTCATTACAATCATTATTCTTTTATTAAAAAATATAAAAAACATTAAAAAAATTGTCAAAATTAAAAACTTTTGACTAAATATTAATTCACCGAATCCAACTTTCACATGTTTATAAATACGAATTCTTTTAACACAAAACTTACGAATTCTTTTAACACAAAACTTTGATTTATTGTATTGTGTATACATGAAAGTTTGTATTCTTTTATTAAAGAATATAGAAGACATATCATGTATTCTTTTATTAAAGTATTAAAGAATATAAAAGACATTAAAAGACCCTTCAAAAATTAAATGAAGGTCAAAATACAAATTAACTGAATCTAACTTTCATAGGTTTATAAATATAAATTCATTTAACACAAACTAAAATTTTATTGTTTATAATTGAAAATTTGTATTCTTTTATATTGTTTATAAATGAAAAATTTTATTCTTTTATATTCTTTAAAACTAAAATTTTCATTTATTGTATTATTTATAACTAACAAATTGTATTTTTATTTTGTTTATACATGAAAAATTTATTCTTTTATATTTTTAAACTAAAATTTTCATTATTTGTTTGTTATAAACTGAAAATTGTATTTTTTTTATAATAATTATAAATGAGAAATTTATTCTTTTATGTAAAAAATATAGGAGCACATTAAAACTTTCATTTATTATATTGTTTATAACTGGAAAATTGTATTCTTTTATATTGTTTATAAATGAAAAGTCTTATTCTTTTATTAAAATATAAAGGAGGCATTGAAATACCTTTTAAAATTAAAGACTAGTTTAAATACAAATTCAAAAAATCCAAAAATCATTTAACATATACAGTTTCATTTAACAAAAATTTTGATTTATTTTATTATTTATACCTGAAAAAATGTATTTAACAAAAGCTTTGATCTAATTTTAATTTATTTTATTGTTTATCCTTGAAAAAATGCATTCTTTATTAAAGACTATTTTGACCTTTGCATGCAAAGTCGAAGAATCCAAAAATCATTTAACACAAATACAAATTCATTTAACTTTGATTTATTTAAAATTTAATTTTATTCATTTAACTTTGATTTATTTAAAATTTAATTTTAATTTATTTTATTGTTTATCCTTGAAAAATGTACATTTAACTTTGATTTATTTAAGCTTTGATTTAATTTTAATTTATTTTATTTAAGCTTTGATTTAATTTTAATTTATTTTACATTAACTTTGATTTATTTAAGCTTTGATTAATTTTAATTTATTTTATTTAAGCTTTGATTTAATTTTAATTTATTTTACATTTAACTTTGATTTATTTAAGCTTTGATTATTTAATTTATTTATTAAGCTTTGATTTAATTTTAATTATTTTTATTGTTTATCCCGGAAAAAATGTATTCTTTATTAAAGACTATTTTGAACTTTGCATGCAAATTCAAAGAATCCAAAAATCATTTAACACAAATACAAATTCATTTAACTTTGATTTATTTTATTGTTTACACCTGAAAAAATGTATTCTTTTATAAAATACATTTTATAAACGAAAGAATACATTTTATATCGTTTATAAAAGAAAAGTTGTATTATTTTATATTGTTAATAAAATAAAAGTTGTATTCTTTTATTAAAGAATATAAGAGGCATTAAAAGACCTTTCAAAATTAAAGACTATTCTGACTTTTGAATACAAATTCACTGAATCCAAAATCATTTAACACATACAAATGCTTTGATTTGTCATATCTATAACAAAAGCTTTGATTCGTTGTATTGCCTATACATTAAGGCTGTAAAAGACGTTAAATCCAACTTTGATTTATTGTCTCTTTCATTTGATATAAAGAGCAACTCATTAAGCCCAAACTTTAATTTGTTGTCTATATGAAAGCAGTACAAACTCATTAAATCCAGCTTTGACCCAGCAAATCTTCATTGAATCCAACTTTGATTCGCTGTCTATATATGAAAGCTGTAAGTCGTGCTTACATCTTGTCTTCTGTTGATAACCAACTTGGATTTATCCATACAAGTACAAACACATTGAATCCAACTTTGATGTGTCTATATATGAAAGTTATTGCTTACATCTAATCTTCTATTCATAACCAATTTGAATTTATCCACACATGCTGGTATTCTGTTGACAACCAACTTCCATTTGAATTTATCCACATGCTGATATTCTGTTGACAACCAACTTCGATTTATCCACATAAGGAATTGCATGTCATTCTTATATCTAATCATCTTTGATAACCAATCTGGATTTATTCACACATGGAGTTGCAGGTCATGCTTATATCTAAGCTTCTTTTGATAACCAACGCTTTGAATTGTTTGTAAGTTGAAAATTCGAACATAAACAATCATATGGAACTAAGGAAGATCCTATTTACTATCAACATGTGTGGAAATTTGCAAAGACGTTGAATCCCAAAGATACTATCAGGATTGTACCCTATTGACTTACTACACATGTTGTCAAAGTAGATAAGCGACTTTATCAAAACTCTCCAACCAAAAAAATTCTAAAGAATAACCAATGACGTGCAATGGAGCAAAAAATCTTCAAAGAATTAATCGAGGCGTTTAGAAGAAATATAAGGCAACTCTTCTTTCATCTAAAAAGACTTTCTAAGAGACAAGGATATGCCTTCAAGAGATTGAAATAGAGAAGGATATGAAAATGCCTTTGCATTTCTTATTAATAAAAATATTGAAAATAGGATCTAGCTTTTAAAAAAGAGAATGCAAAACAAGAAGGGATGCCGTGGGCTTTGCATCTGATGCATGCGTGCTCTGCTGCTTGCTAAGATCAATTTTTTAGAAAAATAGAGAAGGATATGAAAATGCCTTTGCATTTCTTATTAATAAAAATATTGAAAATAGGATCTAGCTTTTAAAAAGAGAATGCAAAACAAGAAGGGATGCCGTGGGCTTTGCATCTGATGCATGCGTGCTCTGCTGCTTTGCTAAGATCAATTTTTTAGAAAATCGTGTGGAACTAGTTCATATATTAATACTAACCAGAATTTGTATTTTGGTGAGAGTCAAAGATGTTCATCAAATGATCATGTGGAAATTTCACTCAAAGGAAACGCTTACCCCACCAACCTTCACAGTCGAGGAGAAGGATAAGGCAACCTTATAATTAGGGATCCCCACTCAAAGGAAACGCTTACCCCTTCAACCTTCACAGTGGAGGAGAAGGATAAGTCAACCTTAAAAAGTATACGCCTCTACACCCTACATTCGACAACCCTATACCCCCTACTTTCAACAACCTTAACGTATATGCCTCTCTACCCCCTACTGCACCTTTTCAACGACGCTAAGGTATATGCCTCCAAAGATTCGACCTTAAGTATAAGCCTCCTAAGATTAGGATACCTAGAGAATCTGAACCAAACAAGGAGAAGAATAAGGTTTCAACAACCTTAAAAGTATAAGCCTCCTAAAATTAGGATACCTAGAAGTATAAGCCTCTTAAAATTAGGATGCCTAGAGAATCTGAGTCAAGAAGAAGGGCAAGGCAATCTTATACAAAGAAGAAGGACAAGGCAATCTTAAAAGTATAAGCCTTAGAGCCTCCTAAGATTAGTATACCTAGAAGCATAAGCCTCCTAAGCCTCCTAAAATTAGGATACCTAAAGAATCTGAGTCAAAGAAAAAGGACAAGGCAATCTTAAAAGTATAAACCTCTCTGCCCCTACTTTCAACAACTTTAAAAGTATGTGGCTTTTTACAACCTAAAGAATCTGAACCAAAGAAGGAAAAGAATAAGGTAAATCTGAGTCAAAGAAAAAGGACAAGGCAATCTTAAAAGTATAAGCCTCTCTGCCCCTACTTTCAACAACTTTAAAAGTATGTGGCTTTCTACAACCTAAAGAATCAGAACCAAAGAAGGAAAAGAATAAGGTAAATGCCTTTACAGGAGTAGACTACGCATAGCTTCCTAAGATAAAGAATCAGAACCAAAGAAGGAAAAGAATAAGGTAAATGCCTTTACAGGAGTAGACTACGCATAGCTTCCTAAGATTAGGATAGGTAGAGAATCTGAGCCAAAGAGGGAGAAGGATGACGCAAATACCTTTACAGGAGTAGCCTACGCATCTTCTTCACTTGTATTATTTACTTTTCACTGGGTAAACCTCCCAATCTGTTTGAAATAGATGTTTGTATTATTTACTTTTCCTTGGTAAACCTCCCAATCTGTTTGAAATAGATGTTTGTATTGATGACTTTCCACTCCAGATATCCATAGGGTACGTAGAGAATCTGAGCCAAAGAAGGAGAAGAATATCCTTAGGATACGTAGAGAATCTGAGCCAAAGAAGGAGAAGGATGAGGCAAATACCTTTACAGGAGTAGCCTAAGCATCTTCTCCACTTGTATTATTTACTTTTCACTTGGTAAACCTCCCAATCTGTTTGAAATAGATGTTTGTATTGATGACTTTCCAGGAGTAGCCTAGGCATCTTCTCCACTTGTATTATTTACTTTTCACTTGGTAAACCTCCCAATCTGTTTGAAATAGAATCTGTTTGAAATAGATGTTTGTATTGATGACTTTCCACTCCAGATATCCATCATTGCTATCTAATTTTCACTTGGTAAACCTCCCAAGTCCCAACCTGTTTAACATAGATGTTTGGATTGATGACTTTCAAGTCCAGGTATCCATCACGGTTCGTTCAAAAATGTTGCGTAATTTAGATAGCTTTGTCAAGGTTTCAAAAAGTGTTCAAATACGTTCACCAAGTTACAAACAGATCAATCACTTCTGTAGTTTTGAACATCTTGCTTAGTTGATCATGGCTTCATAGCATTTGCTGGTTTTCTCTGTGTTTGCTGCATGTGGCAAATGGCACTAATCTTGTAAACCACCACTCTGAAAATAACCTAACGCCTTCAGACACTTTATACTCGTGTGCCTTAAGTAGCTCGTTAGGTGGAGCCCTTTGAAGTTCACAGCCAACAGCATCTTGTTAGAAATATAAATTTAAAACAATCGGGAACTTGAAAATAGAAGCCAATGCTTAAAATAGTGCATAATGAAAGTATTAGTGAGGCAGCAATAATATATTGGGTCACTCCTTTCATGGTGGAAAATAGTGCATAATGAAAGTATTAGTGAGGCAGCAATAATATATTGGGTCACTCCTTTCATGGTGGAGAAAAATCTCGAGTACACTAAAGCTTGTTGAATCATTATAAAGCACACATTAAACTTCTTAAAATGACAGCTTAAAAGAAACTACTGTGTCATCTTAAAATCAACTACCATGAGAACCAGTTATCAGTTTTTCTTATTGTTCCGCTTCTTGTTTTCAGTTTTGCCTACGTTATTGTTTTGTTCAATTTTCCTTATTGTTTTGTTCAATTTTCCCCCACATCTCTCATGCAACTCATCTTGTAATAAGCCCTCACAATTCATTCTGTAATAAGCCCCTTGTTAATCTTAGTTGGCTCTAACTTAACCGAGAGGTTGGGTCATTTCAGAATGCAAACCTCTTGTTAAAGTTCACTGCAACCTTGGATATATTCTGTGAGCTGATGTGATGTTTTATTATAGTTCACTGCAGCCTTGGATATATTCTGTGAGCAGATGTGATGTTTTGTCTGTGGCTACAGCTTACTTAAGCGAGAGGTTGGGTCATTTCAGAATGCAAAGCTATAGTTAACTGCAGCCTTGGATATATTCTGTGAGCTGATGTGATGTTCTTATTATAGTTCACTGCAGCATATTCTGTGAGCTGATGTGATGTTCTTGTTATAACTCACTGCAACCTTGGATATATTCTGTGAACTGATGTGATGTTTTGTCTACGGCTACAGCTTAGTTTTGGTTGTCACTTATTTATAATGATTCAAAGCTCATCATCTCAGTTCATTGCAGCCTTGGATATATCCTGTGAGCTGATCTGACGTTTCGTTTGTCAGAATGATTCAAAACTCAATTATTATTTCTAGTTTTAATTTTCTCGCTGTCAGTTCTGTATATGAACCCTTAAAAAAACCGATAGAAGCATTTGATTTTACAAAAAAATGGAATATTTCCCAGTACAAATATGTTTACATTCCTGAATCTGAAAATCATCTACATTCCTGAATCTGAAAATCATCTACATTCCTGAATTTGAAAATCATCTAGGGTTCCGTTAACCTGAAAATAATCTAACAGTATAGATTTATTTTTGTGAAAACCTCCCAATTTTTAAATCGCACATTTCTTTTTTAACAAAAGCCACACAATTATTGGGGTTTTTCAAGAAAACCGGAACAGGATTGAAACAGCCTTTGAGGATTCGTCGTATAATATCAACAATCAACACATGTTCTGATTTTTATTTTAGATTTACCCACAATACACCAATGAAACACTGACACTTCGCACTTCATTCAAAATGAGGCATTCACAACATAACATATAAAAAATCATACAGCCCCCAAATATCTCATATTCGGGCCCTGGTCTAAAGCCAGCGGGCAACTCAACATCGATAGAGAATAAGTCATCGGTTCTTTGTCCCTAGGCCTACCTATTGTAGCAGAGCAATCTCTGAAAGTAATTTAACAATGGGCCAGAATTCGGTCCTGGCCCAAAATTAAGTTAAACCCCGGCCCATAGAAATCCACAAAAGAATGGTAAGCCAAAACATATTTCCTGCCAGATAACATAATAATTACAATTTATAAAACGCAGATCCGCAGACAGACAGAAACACGAACACTATTTTTATTTACATCAAAGATGCTTTGAGATAATCGACCGAAGCAGAAGTGACGGCAGCGGTGAATTCTGCAAAGCTTATTCTTCCATCCCCATCCGTATCAGCCTCGGCAATCATCTCAGTGAGCTCTCGGAAAGACAGGGCATGACCCATCTTGGCCATGGACCGTGCGAGCTCCGCCGCCGTAATGTAGCCATTACCGTCCCTGTCAAAGGAGCGGAACAGCTCCATCAGCTGCTCCTGGTTATTCGAGACCTCTGCCGTTACACCGGGGGCGATCAGGCTCACCAGTTCCGGGAACTCTATCAGCCCATTGTTATTTGTATCCACGCGCTTGATTAGGGCATCTATCTGTTCGCCGCTGGGCTTCAGTCCCAGAGATCTCAGGAAGCCCCCCAGCTCTAATTGCGTCAGGCTTCCGTCTGAGTCAAGATCGAACCTCGCAAAGATCTCCTTCAGCTCCTCGATTTGCTCCTCTGAGAGGCTTTTCTCGCAGCCCATGGGGATTTGGCCTTCGAAAATCTGCGGTTCCCCGACCTTTCTAATGATAAAACAGAGAACTCCAGCGCCAGCGACAATCTTAGCAACTGTGTTGTATCAGCACGTCCGTTTCTTCCGGCAACAGTCCATAACGCAATCCGAATTCTGTGTCGATTGAAAATCAAAGGGCGGGCATTATAATACGGCCCTCTCTGTGGGGATTGTCCTTGGAATTTGCGATGAGCGCCTTCCAGGCATGGGAGCATAGGGTTTGAATGATTCTTATTGACCTGGGACGGTTGCCTGGCAGTTGTTTCCTTCCTCATGCATTCCAGCCGTCGAGAAAGAAGGGATACAGCGAGACCAGTTCCATGGTGGGCCCCGCCAGTTGTAGGTATACATCCGCGTTGAATTTTTCTTAACATAATTCAGAGCGACCATCGGAGTTTCTGAGGACCGGGAACGTCATTTTCCCGTACGACCCTTTTCGCTTTGGATTCTCCCACCGTCTTTACGCACAAAGATCGGATGATACAACGCTTCTCCCCAATAGCGTCGGAATAAAAATTGTTTTTACATTTGGTGGGGATTATATTGAAAATTAGTGTTTTATTTTTTTATCAGATTTCTGTTTATGGAATTTTATTTTTAGCGCTTCTAATTTATTTAATTATAAGATAATCTAATTCATTAGTTTATTAAAATAATAATAATAATAATAATATATAACTAATTTAAAAAAACTATTTTCATTAATAATAACACCATTTCATTAAACCACCTACAATATCCTCACCATTTTCCTAGGTGAATAAAGCATCTAAAACCTCCACACTCCAAAGAAAATATCTCTTACAATACCCCGTGAGCAATGGGGACATGAGACAATCTTTTGCATTGGCCACTTTTGATCCATGAGTGGTGGGACTTTGAGGCAATACTTTACACTTGACTTTGAAGCAATACTTTGCACTTGTGAACTTTGACCTATGAGCGGTGGAATCCTTGTGCAATCCTTTGCACTTGTGACTTGTGATACATGAATGTGAAAGTGCAGGGGCAATAAATCTCACGGTGGAATCCTTGTGCAATCCTTTGCACCTGTGACTTGTGATACATGAATGTGAAAGTGCAGGGGCAATAAATCTCACAATAAATTTCACTTGGATTTAGGTGTCACACTTAGGTAGGTGCAACATATAATGCAATTAGTTCATTGCAACCTTTTAACCATTTAGAAGTGGGCTATAAAGCAATATCTTTCACTACTTTTTACCACAAGCAATTAGGACAATGGTAATAAGTTCCACTTGTAATTTTTTTAGCCATGGTAAATTTGACTTTACAACACTGCTTGTTACTTTTTACTATGAATAATTGGGGTAAGCAATTTTTAGTTTTTACTCTTTTTCTATCCATTCCATTTTGTATAGTCATTCTTACACTCTCCTCTTTAAGTGTCTTGCTTAGCCTCATTTTTTATCTTGTTGTGATCTCTATCTATTAATCACACCCCATTAGGGAGCATGTTCCAGATAGGGAGCTAGAGGCCATGATGGCCTCAATAATGTTCAAGCTTGAGCTAGAGTGCATGTTGCTTCAGAAAGGTACAAAACACACACTCTCTTGGTAGTGCAATAAGAAATCAAAGACATTGAACAAGAAGTGGCTGATGAATGTGAAGATGTTTTTTATTCCGAAGTTTTGGTGTCCATTTCCAACTGGATCCCTGATTTGGGCATGGAGAGGGGATGTCACAATCAAGATTAGCTTAGTGTCTATCTCTATTAGCATCTCAAGGAGTTATTGGAAAAAGTATTGTTTGAACACAATTAGAGCCATGATAAACTCCTCCCTAGGATGGAGAAATTACATTTGCTTTATTAGATTATGGATGAGCACTTACAATGCATCGAAGGCATCATTCTGTGTGACCGTGATCCACCTTCCCTAGCTACTCTTGCTCAAAGGAATTAAGCATAGAGGTTTAGTTGTGCTATATGTAATCATGGTTTTTATAAGACCAAGTTGCTTAGTTTTATTAGACTATCATGTATATCTTGCAAACCAAAATACTATAAGGTGATTTTCTATTATATACAATGTAAGTATTATTATTATTAATAAAAAACAAAAATACAAATACATTTAATTATTTTCCATTTTATTTATTTTTAAATAAATCACATCCCACTAAAATATAAAATATATAATACTTCTTTTAATACAATGTCACTTAACAAAACAATAATTTTTTTATTACTTAACCCCATTTTATCTCATAACCACATTTAATTTCAAACTAAAAGTTACTATGTTCAAGCAAGTGTGAAATCTAACCAAAGGGTTGTATAGTAGCTTATATTTGTTTTATAAAAATATAGCGACAACAAATTCGAAATACTAAAAAAAAAGAAAGGAAAAAAACAAATTAATGAATAAAGCGAAAATAATATATTAAATAATTATTGTATTCATACACAAGATTTTTATATATTATTTTATTAGTAGAGAGAATTGAAATGCTATTACTAAAAACAAAAACAAAAAATAAATGAAAAAATTGATGCAACAAAACTTTTAATTAATGGTATTGTTTATAAGTGAGATTTTTTGAAATTTTTTTTGTTTATTCTGATCTAATTTGTCAATGAACTCTAACTCTTCACAATTGTAGTACTACAAAGGTTTTTGAGGGTGTTGAATATATATATGCTTTAAAAAAAACCGGTTTAAACAATACAAATTAAGATTTTAGCAACAACTCGATACCAGCCAAAAATCCGTTGGAAACTCTAAAAGATCTCACATATAGACAACTCCCTAATCAATCAACTAATCATAAAATAGATAAATAACTTTTAAAATAATAAAAAATTTATTGATGATGATGATGATTAACGTCCACTGAGACCAAACTTTGGTCTATCAGACCCAAAGAAACGAATTATTTAGTTTGATTTAAGATTTTATTCCTATGCTCAAAAAGCTTGGAGAGAAGCCTCCCCAGCTCACTGTAATTTTGACAACGTAAAATGATGGGACCCAGCCCACTTGGCAACGCTTTATGCTTTATTTGGCAACCCGGATCGATTACGTGGCGGACGAAATACCTTTGCCCGCAGTTCTGTGTGTTGGTGGTAGCTGGGATAGTAAATGCTGGAGTTAATGGCAGTACTCTGCCTCGGAATGCACCTTAACCCTAACTTTATTGTATTCTCTCGATTCTTCCTTGGGCTTTTGTTCTGCTGCCGTCGAGGGTTTTGTTAGTTCTGCAATGAAACTGTGGATGTGTTATGCTGTGGTTTATCTGGCTCTGCAACGAAACTTGTATGTAATATGTCGTGGTTTTGCTGGCTCTGGATGTTGTCTGAAACCTTAGTTCCACCTCTGGTTGTCCTGTTCATTCGTTTGATGGCAAATTTGTTTGACTGTGGAGGTTATTCGGCCTGGTTCCGTGCTCGGTTCTTGGTAAGTTACTCTGCTAGTTCGATGGTTCTTGTATGCGTGGGTTTCTGGTTAATTTACTTGCTTTTAGCTGTGGTTATGACGCCTGTTGGTTGTATTCGGTTGTGGTCTGAATTCAATCCCTCTGTTTGCTGTTAATGGCTTCCACTGTGTGATTACTGTGTGCCTTTCTGGTTCTCTGAGGTTTCTGTTCCAAATTCCGTTTCTTGGTATTTATTTGTGGTTGTCCGCCTTCTCACAATACGACACTGGTCTTGGTTGGAAGCACAGGGCTTCTTAGGAACGCGCCCTCGATTTAACACAGGTAAAATGATCCTTTCATGCTTCAATTTTGTCCTTCTTTTCGTTCTGGGTCTAACCCAACTTGTCCCTTTTCTCTACAGTTGCTCAGTTTCGTTCGCTGTTCAAGCTATGGCGTCTGGCCGTGCTCTCCAGGTAAGAAATTCGTTTCGACAGGTTGATTTCTTACAGGGTTTTGTTTCCCCTGAGTTTTACTTTCACCATACACTAATACTTTGTGTTTGGCTCCTTGCAGGTCTTTATGGGCGACCTGGGCGGCGTATCCTCCTACGCTTGGCTATTTTAGTTGTTCGTCTTCTGGGTAGGCCTGAAACTCGTTATCTGTCTGTGATTGTTGTTTTCAGAGGACGACCCGTCTCCTAGTCTGGTTATTTAGTCACTGCATATGCTATTTGACTGTAATTTTAATTTCATCGACTCTGTGTGAGAATGTATGAGAGTCTAGTGTGGCCTCTGGTTGTTGGTCTGATACAAACCCTAACTCAGGGTTTTTCGATTTGGCATGGGTTTTCGTCCTTCAGTCGTATTCAGCTCTATTTATGTCTGGAATGGTCTCTATCCTCTGGAATGTGGCTCAGCTCTACCAACAATGCTGTAGATTTTGTTCTTTGACAATTGAAATGAAATTTTAATATAAAGGGAGTGTATGGTTGTTTTGTTACCTCTGCATATTCGGCTTTGGTTGTCGTTTGTCCTTCTATGCATTCGAACGTTGGAAAGCTTGTAAACATGGCTGGTTGTATTTCTCGGTCGTTGTTAACTGAACATTATGAATTTGAAACTGTTGCTTCACCGCGTGCGTAAAATAAGTAGGTGACTGTTAATTTGGTAGCTCTGAATTCATTAAGATTCTATCTATTTGGTTTATATTCCACTGTGAATAATGTTTACACAGTAGCCATGACAATGTAATAAATAATGATGACACAGTAGCTCGTTAGATGATGAAAACGTAAATGAATGTCAACAAATATTGATACAGATAATTTAGATGGACAATAGCTTCTCTGTTTTTGAATGCTTGGTCTTTTCTATTTCTTTTCCTTCTGAATTTACTCAACTTTTCTCTCCTCAACTAGTCCCCCATTCCGTTACATGTGTTTTGGCTTTATAGCCCTCTGTTTTCAGTTGATGCTTACAGTTAGTTTAACTGTTACAGAATATGGTTACATAACTTCTACTTCTATCAATAACTATACTCATTTGGTATTCCAAGACTTGTAGGAACAGTTGATTGTTATTTTCCCTAATTACATGGACTACTTTCTAATTAACAATTGAAACTACAACAATCCTAAACTGGAAAATAAAAGAGGTATCTAACTTTTGCTGATTTGTAAAATAAAATAAAAAGAAAAATTATTCCCATAAAACTTTGACAGTTCAATCGATCACTAGTTGTTGAACCTGGTTGGAGTTCTTTCTGCCCAATTACGGTGAGTTGGATGCTCCTGCATCATAAAAGGCTAAGAAGGTCAAAGTATAAATATAAAATTTTAGAATGTAGCAAAATATTTGATCAAAGTACAAATTAATTCAGGATCTCTGGACAAAACTAAAGTCATTATAATTAAATCCAAAAAAATCACCTATGATATTTTCATTTATGACAACAACTCCTTGGAGGAAGTTCCCTCATATAAAAATTTAGGAATAGACATCGATCATGAGCTTAATTGGAATTATAGTTTTGAGAAAAAGATAACTCGAGGTTGGAAGGCTGACTATGGACTTGAATCAATTGTAAATAAGAAGATCTTTGGATTTGGTATATATATATGTAACTCCTCTTTAATACTTTCGCCACTCTTGTCATTCTATATGGACTTAAAGTTTTTGGGTTGTAGTATATTGTGAGAGTCATGGTGGAAGATTGAATAGATCCAAAAGAAATTTATAACCTACAACCTTGAGATTAAAGGAAATACTCCGGACCCTATCCTCTTGATTGAAGCAAGCCTTTACCCCATTGAAAGCATGACTATGACTAGGTATCTTATGTATAAGAAGTTATACAACATGGATGCCAAGAAGTTTCCTAAAAATTGCTTCTAATTCTAGCCAAAAGCCCCACTTTTGGCTCAACCAAGGGTGGCATAAAGATGCCCAATCTTCGTTGGACCATTGAGAAATAAAGGAGAAGATCATCTTGTAGAATCTAAATAATATTACAAATATTATTACTTCCAAATTTAAGGAGAAATTATGGGGAAATAAAGAGTTAGAGGGAGAAAGGAAACTACACTATTATAAGGAGGTGACCAACCCCAATCTGGAAAACCAAAATTATCTCTTTGTTTTAACTAGCATTAAGAAGAAAATGAATATTTTGGTCATTCCCAAAACACCATAGGATGAAAGTGTTTGTCACTTCCTAAAAGGGTTGAAAGACAATCCAATTTCAAAAGAGATTATGATTTTTTATTATTTAAAATAGGTTTTTGAATGCATAAATAGATTTAACACCATGAAAAACCCTTGGGCACTTGAATTATGTAGATTAAACAACTTAAACTCAAGTTTTTAAAAACCTTAATTAGACTTTGATTAAAATTCACTGAAAAAAAAACTTAAATAGAAACCATTTAATTTATTAACTAAACTACTTTTTATTTATAATTAAAAATATTTATTTTTATATTATTACCAAAATCACATCAATTTTATATATATAAAACAAATCAATAATCATTAACTTAAAAACCCGTCATAATATAGCCCAAAAAAATAAAAATGAAAAGAATGTAAAAATAATAAATAATAAATTATTTATTTATCAATAACTATGTAGCCATCAAAAAGTCTTATAATTTCATAAATGACTTGAAAAGTATAAAAAACGGAAAATTTATCAATAATTATGGAGCCATTCCCGATTCCCCACTCGTATGGACCATGACTTGTTTTACACACGGCAGTATGTAAAGATCTTTTTTTTAAATGAAAGAACTCTTATAATTTCAGATATGATTGGAAAGTTTGACTTTAGATTTTGAATTCTAGAAGATAATAATTTTAATATATTTTTTTAAATGTTTTAATCAATGTTTATTGACTAGAAAAGGTTTATTGTATAGTTGCTGTGTAAGTGTGTCAATCTATGTGGAAAATAAATCATATTTTAAATAGAAAAATAATATTGGTTATATAAAAAAAATGAATATGTTTGTAAAGTATATTATAAGTAAAAAAACGTGTGAATATGAATGTTTAAATCTTATACTTTTAAAATATTTCAACCAGAGATTTAATAATTATTGAAAATATATGTAAGTAATTTATGTTTTTATATTTATATATAGAAAAAAATTATTAAAATAAAATATTTTAATGTTATATATAATAAATATTTAATATTGGCATATACTTAAATATATTAATAATTAAAAAGTCATTTTAATTTGCTTTTATGGTTAAAATATTTATTTGGTTTTATACATACCCTATATAGCATTCAAAAATATAATTTAAACAATGAAAAATTACACATAGTATTTCACAGGCTAAATAAATTTGCACTTGCACGTGAAGAAATTTGATCCCTCTAAGCTCATGTTATATATGTACTTAAAATGGATTTATGTTGGTGTAAAATGTGACGTAGTTTAATTATTTTATGTTTTCATTTTGAATTTGATGATATTTTTGTTTTGGATTACATTATAATTTTAATTATCTAAATCCATTTTTAAATATATAAATAGATTTACTATTCTGAAAATTTTCTAGAACATTTGAATTTTATATTTTACATAGCTTAATTTATATTTTTAACAAATAATTATTCAATTTTGAGGGAAATTAACTATAAAAAAAATTCAATATAAAATATAGAATAATTAAATCGCACTAATATTAATTTATATTTAATGAATATTGATATGAAGTTTTTAAATTGTTATATTATGCATAATCTAAATAATAGATTAAATGGTATTTTCACTGGAATACGTTAATATTGTGATTTCTTGTTGTTTAAAATGCATTTTTTAATACATAAATGAACTTGACGCCCTAAAAAACCACTAGGGCGCTCGAATATTGCAAATTAAACAACTTAAACTTATGATTCTTAAAAATATTTGCCATATTTCAAACAAAATTCACTGGGAAAATACCCCAAAAAAGAGTTATTTCATGTATTAGTTAGAATATACTTTTATTCAATAAATAGGGATTCTTTTAAAAGATGTGAAATTTATGTCCATGATATTTATTGTGTGTTAGGGGTTGTAGTAGCGGGGGGTGGGGTTTTGCTTTGACATGATGGAAACATTGAAATATATTATCCGTGGGAGTTGCACAATAGCACTGCTACCCACCCCCTTTGGGTAGTATGCATAGGATACAAATTTTCTCCTAAATGGTCCTCAGTCGGTAGTAAACAACCTCTTCCAGCCACCAGATAGCTCGATGTGCCATTATCTCAACCACTTGAGCCAGCCATGTGGTCCCTCACCCATCTGTTATGATCGTATGTTTGAAGGTGGGCCTCCCGTCACTGAAGGTATGGCTATTCATTGGTATAGTTGAGTAATTTTCCCTACTTATCATGGACACTTTTGGGCATGGATTCGTGGGAGGATTCAGTAGAAAGAGTGGGCTAGATCTATACTCTTGTCTCCTCCGATCGATTTGGTGGTTACCCTTGTATCTTATTCCTGTGGGATCTTCTTTACTAGCCATTAGCTTTAGGGTTAGAACTAGATGGGAAATCTTAATTTTGGTTGTGTGGTCTCGCTTCCCAACACCATATACGTCAGTCCCTTCCACTCATTCTAGCCCCATTTATCAATTTTCCCACTTGGGTCCACGTGTGTCCACTAGGACCACATAGGGTTGGCCTCCCCCTCCCCTTGTCCACACCTTGGTCGGGCCTGGAACGATGCCCTAGAGGTTGATGCAGCTAAAAAAAAAGAAGAAAAAACATAATTTGGTGACTCCCAATAGGAAATGTACCACAAAATGCAAAAGATGGCTATGACATACACATTTAGCACATGGGAAAAAGTCAAACATGGGCTCTACTCCTTACCTATGGCCATCACCCTGGTTCCTATGGGCCCTAGATAAGCCCCCTCCACATTAAGAAACCCATGATTGTCCCAACCCCTGGTGGGCAATGAAATGCTCCACCTTAAAAAGGGGTACCTACTGTTATATCCTGCACATATTAATATATATTTAATGAATATTTATATCAATTTTTTAAATGATTATAGTGTGCATAATCTAATTAATAGACAAAATGGTATTTTTCATCGGAATTCGTTAATATAATTTCGATCAAGATTGTGATTTCTTGTTGTTTAAAATGAATTTTTGAATGCATAAATGAACTCAACGCCCTAGAAAACCACTAGGGCACTCAAATTTTGCAAATCAAACAACTTAAACTTATGATTCTTAAAAATCTTTGCCAAATTTCGAACAAAATTGACTGGAGAAAATACCCCAAAAAAGAGTTATTTCATCTATTAGTTAGACTACACTTTTATTTTATAAATAAGAATTTTTTTAAATGATGTGAAATTTATGTCCATGATATTTATTGTGTGTTAGGGGTGGTAGGACTGAGGGGTGGGGTTTTCCTTTGACATGATGGAAAAATTGAAATATTCTATGACTGGGGGTTGCACAATAGCACTGTTACCCACCACCTGTGGGTATTATGCATAGGATAATTTTTTTATACTAGATTGTCCTTACTCTATAGCCAACAACCTCTTCCAACCACTAGATAACTCGATGTGCCATTATCTCAGCCACCTGAGCCAACCATGTAGTCCCTCACCCATCTGTTATGATTGTATGTTTGAAGGTGGGTCTCCCAACCTTGAAGGTATGATTTTTCATTGGTATAGTTGAGTAATTTTCCTTACTTATCATGGACACTTTTGGGCATGGATTTGTGGGGGGATTCAACGAAAAGAGTGGGCTAGGTCTATACTCTTGTCTCCTCTGATCGATTTGGCGGTTACCGTTGTATCTTAGTCCAGTGGGATCTCCTTTACTGGTCATTAGCTTTAGGGTTAGAACTATATGGGAAATCTTAATTTTGGTTGTGTGGTCCCGCTTCCCAACACCATATACATCACTCCCTTCTGCTCATTCTAGTCTCATTCATCATTTTTCCCATCGGGGTCCACGTGTTTCTACTAGGTCCACATAGGGTTGGTATCTTCCTCTCCTTGTCCACACCTTGGGTCGGGCCTGGAATGATGCCCCAGAGGTTGATGCAACTAAAAAGAAAAGAAAAAGCATAATTTGACAACTATCAACAGTAAATGTAACAAAAATGCAAAAGATGGTTGGCACACACACATTTAGCACATGGGCAAAAGGCAAACATGGACTCTACTCCTTACTTATGGCCATCATTGATGCAGGAGCATCCAGACTTAGCCAACAATGTGATTGCATGTTCACATGTTGTGGCTAAAGCGAGATGAATTTCATTGACCTAAGTGGTCAAAGTCAGTTTTAGTATAGATGGTTGGACCTCTCGAAAGTGATCTTTACTTCATTATTGTAATAATTGGAGTATTGTATTATGTTAGACTAATAGATAATTTGTTAGCATAGGTGTGCAACAGAGCTTGAGAATAGAGATTTAATTGTTAGATTGATTAAAATAGGGATCGAGTTATAAATGCAATTAGGATAGGATTCGATTCATAAAAGAGAAAAGAATGTAATGATAGGGAGGAGAGGATTGAGAACAGAGTATGTAAGCGAGAGTTTTGAGTGATAGAGATAGGGTTTGAGATAGAATAGAGGTCAGGAAACTATTGAAATCGGGCCAAGAGGGCCAAGACTGTGTAATTTATATTTTATTGAATAAAGGATGAAGAGTGATGTTGCGTGTTAATCCTAGTGCAAAAGTTCATCCATAACTATGTATCGGCGTTCTGGACCCTATCGGGTATTTTCCTCTGTTTAAATGTCCCTTTATGTGTTTTATTGTTAATCACTATCAATTCGTGTTTAAGGTTAATATTGGGGTTAAAGCACTAAACCTTACTTAAAGCGTCTTTTTTAAAGTTAAGTAATAAGCACGGTTATATTTGATGAGTGGGAAGCGGTATATCACGCACTCATAAAGTGGTAAGTAGTATTTTTTTGAGTCCGCGCCATTAGCCTTAGCACATAGCACACCAAAACAACTTTTCTCACGTGCTCTCAATTTGATAACGACCATGCTAGAGTCTGTGCAAGATTGCGTGACAAACGTTGGATCAAGTGGGGTAAATCGACAGTGGTGATCGTTCGGCTAGTTGGCGCATGATATGACGCGACAGTCGTTGGATCTAGAAAGGTGAAATCAATGGTGTAGATCAAAGCGCTCACTTCTGAGGAAAAGTAAGTGGGACCAACAGTGATTAGGAGGAAAAGGGGGACCCTCAGGAAAAAGAAAGCCACATACAGAATCTGTTTAAGTGAAGCTGATTGGTTATAAAGTTAACCATTAGTCTATTTTCTGATTATAACCTCATTTCGTCCACCTCCTGTGTCATCAATTGGTATTAGAGCACAGAGATTAAGTTTTGATACAACAAACATGCCATTGAGGAAAGGAGTTGGCATAGGTTAGAGAAGATCTATAGTGAGTGCAATTCTACTAGATGAGATCTAGAGTCTATGTATAAGGATGGAGACAATGGAGACTACTCAGAGGAGAGAAATTGATGAAGGAGATGCCATTGCGACAGAAGAATCTTCTGAGGAAGAAGAAGAGGTTGAAAGTGAAGCTACCAAAGTTATCAAGGTGTTGGCCAAATCAAGTGGAAGACCAAAGATGGAAATACCTTTGTATGATGGGAATCCTAATGTAGAAGAGTTGATGGACTGGATCAGTTCATTAGATAATATTTTGACTATGAGGAGAAGGTTGATGACAAAAAGAAGGTGAAATTTAAAGTTACCAGATTAAAGGGTCATGCAACTATCTAGTGGGATGAATGACAAACATCCAGAGCAAGAAAAGGGAAGCCCAAGATCAAACAATGGGATAAAATGGTAAGTAAATTGAAAGCCAAATTTATGCCAAAAGATTATCAGTTAAATCTTTTTAGACAATTTCAAAACTTGAGACAAAAAGGCATGACTGTCAAAGAGTACATAGAAGAGTTTTACAAGATGAACATTAGAGCAGGACATGCAGAGGGTGATGAAGAGAAGGTAGCCAGGTATATCAATGGCTTAAGGTATGATATACAAGATGAAATTAGCTTGCTGAGTCTGAAGACAATTGAAGATGCCTATCAAATAGCTTTGAAGGCAGAAGAGAAGATGTTGAGGAAACAGAAACAAAGGAACAGAGGGAAAAGTTCAGCAAGAGCTAGAGGAACTACTAGACCAAGATTTTAGCACCATTAGAGTGAAGCAGGAAGTTCAAGTAGCAGACCACCACAGAGAGGAGACTTTAATAGAGGAAGATTTTCACCCAGAGGAAGGGGCCGAGTAAGAGAAATTTAGTGTTATACATGTGGAGAATGGGGACATGGATCATGGGATTGTCCTCATAATAAAGCAACAATTTAGAGGAATGTGAATGTGGCTGAGGCAAAGGAAGAAAAACCTCAAATTGTAGACAAGGAAGAATCACCTGAAGTAGGAGAATCCTTGTTGTTGAAAAGAGTATTGCTTAAGGCAGAGAAAGAGACAGGAGAACCAGCACAGAGAAAGAGTTTATTCAAAACTACATGCAAGTCCAAGGGAAATGATGCAAAGTGATAATTGATAATGGGAGCACTAATAACCTTATTTCTATAGAAATGGTGGACAAGCTAGGATCAGTGAAAACATCACACCCTACTCCTTACAAAGTGTCATGGTTGCAAAAAGGACATAAAATTATTGTGACAGAACAATGCAAGGTAGATATATAGATTGGTACTTATAAGGATGTAATATTGTGTGATGTAATGTCAATGGATGTATGCCATGTGTTGTTAGGAAGACCTTGGTAGTTTCATCGAAAAGCTATTCAGGATGGGAGAAGGAATAATTACACTTTGGAGAAGGATGGAAATAAACACACATTGCTGCCATTGAAGGATGAAGTAGGAAAAGAGGCACTTGGAAACAATGTTATGCTAATGAATGGAAAGGAACTGTTGCAAGAAGTTGGAAAAGGTGAAGAAATGCATGTTGTTGTCATAGGGAGACCTAAGGTAATTCTAACTTCCACAAACTTAGATGATTTACCTGAAGAAATCAAAACTCTGTTGAATGATTGCGCTGATATTATTGTGGATGAGTTACCAAATGCATTACCACCAATTAGGAATATTAGTCATCATAATCTAATACCTATAGCAAGTTGGCCAAACAAAGCAGCATACAGATTAACTCCTCAAGAGAATGCATAAGTTGGAAGACAAGTGCAAGAACTGATGGATAAGGGATTGATCAGAGAGAGTCTCAGTCCATGTGCTATACCAACAGTACTTAGTCCAAAGAAAGGAGGTGAATGGTGTATGTGTACAAATTCCAGAGCCATAAACAAGATTACTATCAGGTATAGATTTCCTTTACCATGCATGGATGATTTGATGGATTGTTTGAGTGGGCCAAAGTACTTTACTAAGATAGATCTAAAGAGTGGATATCATCAAATAAGAATTAGAGAAGGAGATGAATGGAAGAATGCATTTAAAACAAATAGCGGTTTGTATGAGTGGTTAGTGATGCCTTTTGGACTCACTAATGCACCTAGCACATTCATGAGATGAATGAATGAAGTCTTGAAGGAATATGTAGGCAAGTTTGTTATTGTTTACCTTGATGATATTTTAGTTTTCAGTAGAAGCAAAGAAGAACACCTGGAACATCTTAAGTTGGTTTTTAAAACTCTGCAGAAAGAGAAACTACTGATAAATTTGAAGAAATGTAGTTTCATGAAAGAAGAATTAATCTATTTGGGATTTGTAGTTTCTAAAGAAGGTTTGAAAATGGATCGAGAGAAAGTCCAAGAAATTTGGAACTGTCTTACTCCAAGAAACATATTTGAGGTAAGAGGCTTTCATGGTATTACAAGTTTTTATAGAAAATTTATCAGAGGTTTTAGTCAAATTTGTGCACCAATTATTGAGACAATCAAAGAGACTAATCAACCATTCAAGTGGATAGAAGTAGCAAATAGAAATTTTAAGTTGTTGAAGAAGAAAATCATGGAGAAACCAGTTTTAGCTTTACCTGATTTTGAGAAAGTTTTTCAAGTTGAAAGTAATGCTAGTGGAGTTGCACTTGGAGCAGTTTTCAGTCAGGAACAGAGACCAATAACTTACTTTAGTGAGAAACTAAATGAAGCTAAGAAGAAGTATTCTTCTTACGATAAAGAGTTCTATGCTAATTGTGCAAGCTTTAAAAAATGGAGACATTATTTTCTACTAAAGGAGTTTGTATTATATTCTGACAGTCATGCATTGCAGTTCATAAACAACCAGCCAAAATTGAACCAAAAGCATGCCAAGTGGGTAGAGTTTTTACAGAGTTTCACTTTTGTGATAAAACACACAAGTGGTAAGTTGAACAAAGTTGTTGATGCTTTGAGCAAGGTAAATTTCATTATACAAGAATTAGGAGTTTGTATTATAAGATTTGAAGAAATGGTTGATACGTATAAAGATGATGCATAATTCAAAGATATTTATGCAGTTGTACCAAATCCAGCAATTCATAACAGAAGTTAGTGGTTAGATTATGTTATCCAAGGAGGTTTATTGTTCAAAGGTAAAAAATTGTGTATTTCCAAATGTTCTATGAGAGAAAACATAATCAAGTAGAAACACAGTGGAGGATTATCTGGTCACTTTGGACAAGGAAAAACCTTTGCTCAGGTAAATGATTTTTACTATTGGCCAAGAATGCAAACTGATGTTAAGAGATTTGTTGAGAAGCGCAAGATATGTCATCATGATAAAGGGAGAAGCCAATATACATGATTGTACTAGCCATTGCCAATACTAGACAGACCATGGGATGCAATTAGTATGGATTTTGTTTTGGGGTTACCTAGAACTCAAAGAGGGAATGATTCCATTTATGTTGTGGTAGATAGATTTTCCAAGATGGCACATTTCATTGCATGCAAAAAGACTAGTGATGCAACACACATTGCTAATCTATTTTTTCAGAAGTAGTAAGGTTACATGGATTGTCTATTAGTATTTTGTTTGACAGGAATACGAAGTTTGTTGGGCATTTCTGGAGAACTCTTTGGAAGAAACTAGGTGCTAACCTTAGGTTCAGTTCAACATATCACCCTCAAATAGATGGATAGACTGAAGTGGTAAACAAAAGCTTGGGAAACATATTGAGAAGTTTAGTGTATCAAAATCCTAAGTAGTGGGATTTAGCACTTGCTCAAGCTGAGTCTGCTTATAATGACACTTCAAACCGAAGTACTGGAATGAGTCCATTTCAGATTGTTTTTGGAATGAATCCAAGAGGTGTGTATGAACTCAGAAATTTGGGTAAACAGGGGACAAGAAGTGCACAAGTTGAAGAGTTTGCAGAGCAGATGCAAAGACTACAAGAAGATGTCAAAGATAGATTGCAGGAAAATAGTGGTAAATATAAACAGAGAGCTGATATGAAGAGGAGAGAAAAGGAACTCCAAGTGGGGGATCTAGTAATGGTATACTTGAGAACAGAAAGATTTCATGTTGGGACTTATAATAAACTAAAGATGAAAAAGATAGGACCATGCAAAATTGTGAGGAAGTTTTCAACTAATGCTTATGAAATTGAATTTCTAGAAGGAAATGGAATATCAACTATTTTCAATGTTGTAGATTTGTATCCATACAAAGAGACCGAGTCAGAACTACAGAAGGAATCTAAGAAGATGAAGTTGAAAGTTTAAACTGGGACGAAAAAATGCCAAAGATAGTCAAGAAAGAGGTGGAAGCTGTTTTGGAGAAAAGAGTATCCAAAATAACTAGGGGACAAGTTTATTTTCAGTACTTAGTCAAGTGGAAGGGACAACCAGAGGAGGATGCTAGTTGGTTAACAACTACAGAGTTGCAGAAATATGGAGTAAACCCTGAAATTCTGAGGGATGATTATTTTCTTCCCTGGGAGTCTGATGCAGGAGCATCCAGACTTAGCGAGCAATGTGATTGCATGTTCACATGTTGTGGCTAAAGTGAGATGAATTTCATTGACGTGAGTGGTAAAAGTTAGTTTTAGTAGAGAGGGTTGGACCTCTCGAAAGTGATCTTTACTTCATTATTGTAATAATTGGAATATTGTATTATTTTAGACTAAGAGATAAGTTGTTAGCATAGGTGTGCAACAGAGCTTGAGAATAGAGATTTAATTGTTAGATTGATTAAAATAGGGATCGAGTTGTTAATGCAGTTAGGATATGATTTGATTCATAAAAGAGAAAAAGAATGTAATGATAGGGAGGAGAGGATTGAGAACAGAGTATGTAAGCAAGAGTTTTGAGTGACAGAGATAGGGTTTGAGATAGAATAGAGGTCAAGAAACTGTTGTAATAGGGTCGAGAGGGCCAAGACTCTGTAATTTATATGTTAATGAATAAAGGATGAAGAGTGGTGTTGCATGTTAATCCTAGTGCAAAAGTTCATCCATAATTGTGTATCAGCATTCTGGACCCTATAAGGTATTTTCCTATGTTTAAATGTATTATTTATAAATCACAGTCGTTTATGTGTTTTATCGTTAATCATTCTCGATTTGTGTTTAAGGTTAATATTGGGGTTAAAGCGCTAAACCTTACTCAAAGCGTGTTTTTTTAAAGTTAAGTAATAAGCACGTGGGTTGTATTTGATGAGTGGGAAGCAGTATATCACGCGCTCATAAAGTGGTAAGTAGTATTGTTCCGAGTCTGCGTGATTAGCCTTAGCACTCGACACGTAGCATGCCAAAAGAGCTTTTCTCGCATGCTCTTAATTTGATAACGACCGTGCTAGGGTCCGCGCGAGATTGCACAACGAACATTAGATCAAGCGGGGTAAATCGACGGTGGTGATTGTTTGGCTAGTTGGCATGTGATACAATGCGACAACTGTTGGATCTGGAAAGGTGAAATCAATGGTGCAGGTCAAAGAACTCGCTTCTGAGGAAAAGTTAAGTAGGACCAGTGGTGATTAGGAGGAAAAGGGGGACCCTCAAGAAAAATAAAGCCACGTACAGAATCCGTTTAAGTGAAGTTGGTTGGTTATAAAGTTAATCATTAATCTTTTTTCCAATTATAATCTCATTTCGTCAACCTCCTGCATCATCAATCACGTTGGTTCCTATGGGCCCTAGATGAGCCGACTCCACATTACGAAACCCGTGATTGTCCCAACCCCTGGTGATAAATGAAATGCCCCACCTTAAAAAGGAGTACCTACTACTATATCCTACACATCATTCTCTCATCCCCTGGATCCCCAAGCAGTTATGAAGAAAAATCAATCAAAGGAAAAAGCCATACAAAGAAGGGTGGAAAAAACAAAGGTCAGGGTAACTCATGTACCACGATTTGCCCCTTTCTACACTCATATACCCAAGTGTGGGCTTCCCTCATCATAACTACCCTTGTACTATAACATGTGGCCTGGAGCATTCCCCTGATCGCCACTCCGTTCCATGACTATATCACTTTCCACCTACCACCTGATGGATGTCCCATGGACATGTCGCCCACTTTAAATGTTGAAACCACCTAATAGGGTCCTTGGTTACCCGCCCTATTAAGCTTGGAGACACTTATACATGCCAAAGCCTGCTATGGAAGGGCATGCCACCATGAACTGCCTCGTTGATTCCATGATTTGTAAGCTCTTTTATTTTATTATTCTAATGATTTGTTGTATTGAAGGGAAAGGGGACACATTGGATCTTATGTAAGATTGCAGGTGGGTCTCCATTTGGGGTTTGGTTTCCCTATACGGGGTCTAAGCCCTCCAGAAAGCCAAATTGACACTTGTAGGGTGAGCGTTGAGAGCCATGGGCCTCCACCATATCAAATATTACTTCATTGATCCCAACACCATTCAGTGATTGCTCGTGTTCCACCTTTTGGATGAGGATGATGCACCTAGACCACCATGCCCATCTGACTCCACACTTCTACCACACACTTAGAAGAGGTTCTAGGGTCAAGATGAGGATGTGTCTCATTGTAGGAGACAAAGGGAGGGCTTATGTCATCATCCTAGCCCTTACATATGGTTTACAAGCATTATCGATCCACTTGGAGACCCATGAGCATATCCTAGTGCCCCCACACCTACTTGGGAGCACCATAATAACTTGCTTGGAAAACAAGGGCCTAGCCCCTTGTCCACTATGTTTAGAGTCCATTCCCTCACCATGAGACACTTTGGACTTCATTAGGCCTTCTCAATGGCCCAACGACTCATTATGTTGATTATTCTACCCTCTTGAGAGGCTTATTTTTATGGTATTGAGTTATCTTGGTGGGCTTGTCACCAAGTTATGTCATTATTGAGCATTATTTTATTACTTGGGGCTAAATAAGACAAATTAGGCTATTTTGTATAAATAGAGGAGAGGATGATTCATTTCTCTCATCATCATTTGGATTGGATTAGTATCTCTTGAGATATTTTCACACTTTTTGTTGGGTAAACTTTTTGGAGTATTCTTGATGAATTATGATGTTTGGATTTTCGCTATTGTCTTTAAAGCTTCTTTCTAATGTGAAGTTGATGAATAAATATATTTTCTCTCTCTCTCTCTCTCATGTAAGTCAAATCTTGATTTTATTCTTGTTATTTTACTGGTTTACTACATGTTATGGTTATCAGTATTCTTGTATGGGTTAAAGTAAATACCAAATTCTTATAGGAACCTTGAATAAGTGATTTAATGCCCAGTATGAGGGGGATGTGTAACTTTCTCCATCCATCTGTGGTCGAGTTGACGCTCGCCATTTTAAAACAAAAATAAATTATGCTCTAAATAGAAAAATAATGTTGCCTATAATTAAAAAAAATGAATATGTTGTAAAGTAATTATAAGTAAAAAAAATGTGTGAGTAAGATGTTTAAACCTTATACTTTTCAAAATTATTTCAACAAGAGATTTATAAACTATTTGAAGATACATGTTAACTAATTTATGTCGATATCAACTTCATATATGTCTATATATTGAAAAAAATTGTTAAAATAAAATATTTTAATGTTGCATATAAAAAATATTTAATGTGGGATATCAATAAAATATTTTAATATGAATTAATATTGACATATATTTAAAAATATATTAATAATTAAACAATCATTTTAAATTGCGCTCATAAAATGCCTCCATGTACTCGTTATGTAAAATATTTTAATGTCAATTATATAAATCATGAAAAAAATATACAAAAATATAGAATAATTAAATCACACTAA
>APFE030151007.1:74242-102210 GCA_000404065.3 Pinus taeda | reverse complement strand
TGCATAATCTAATTAATAGACAAAATGATCTTTTCCATTGGAATTAGTTAATATAATTTCGATGAAGATTGTGATTTCTTGTTGTTTAAAATGCATTTTTGAATGCATAAATGAACTCAACGCCCTAAAAAACCACTGAGGCACTCAAATTTTGCAAATTAAACGACTTAAACTTATGATTCTTAAAAATCTTTGCCAGATTTCGAACAAAATTGACTAGAAAAAATACCCCAAAAAAGAGTTATTTCATCTATTAGTTAGAATACTCTTTTATTTAATAAATACATATTTTTTTTAAATGATGTGAAATTTATGTCCATGATATTTATTGTATGTTAGGGTTGGTAGGAGAAGGGGGTGGGGTTTTCCTTTAACATGATGGACAAATTGAAATATCCTATGGTTAGGGGTTGCGCAATAGCACTATTACCCAGCACCTACAGGTAGTATGCATAGGAGAAATTTTTTCTCCTAGATGGTCCTCAGTCAGTAGCCAGCAACCCCTTCCAACCACCAGATAGCTCAATGTGCCATTATCTTTGCCACTTGAGCCGGCCATGTGGTCCCTCACCCATTTGTTATGATCGTATGTTTGAAGGTGGGCCTCCCAACCCTGAAGGTATGGATTTTCATTGGTATAGTTGAGTAATTTCCTTACTTATCATGGACACTTTTGGGCATGGATTCATGGGGGGATTCGACGAAAAGAGTGGGATAGGTCTATAATCTTGTCTCCTTCGATCAATTTGGCAGTTACCCTTGTATCCTAGTCCCGTGGGATCTCATTCACTGACCATTATCTTTAGGGTTGGAACAACATTGGAAATCTTAATTTTGGTTGCATGGTCTCGCTTCTCGACACCATATACATCACTCCCTTCTGCTCATTCTAGCCCTGTTCATCGTTTTTCCAATCCAAGTCCACGTGTGTCCACTGGGTCCACATAGGGTTGGCCTCCTCCTCCCCTTGTCCACACCTTGGGTTGGGCCTGGAACGATGCCCCAGAGGTTGATGCAGCTAAAAAGAAAAGAAAAAGCATAATTTGGTGACTCTCAACAAAAAATGTACCACAAAGTGAAAAAGATGGTCGAGACATACAAATTTAGCACGTTGGAAAAAGCCAAACATGGGCTCTACTCCTTACTTATGGCCATCACCCTGGTTACTATGGGCCCTAGATGAGCACCCTCCACATTAAGAAACCCATGATTTTCTCAACCCCTGGTGAGCAATGAAATGCCCCACCTTAAAAGGGGGTACCTACTACTATATCCTACACATCATGCTCTCATCCGTTGGATCCCTAAGCAGTTATGAAGAAAAATCAATCAAAGGAAAAAGCCATATGAAGAGGGGTGGAAAAAACAAAGGCCAGGGTAACTCATGTACCATGATTTTCTTCCTCTTACACTCATATACCCAAGTGTGGGCTTCCCTCATCATAGCTACCCTTGTACCATGACATGTGGCCTAGAGAATTCCCCTGATCCCTACTCCATTCCATGACTATATCACTTGCCACCTACCACTTGATGGATGTACCATGGACATGTCACCCACTTTAAAGGTCGAAACCACTTAATAGGGTCCTTGGTTAACCCCCTTATTAAGCTTGGAGACACTTGTACATGCCAAAACCTGCTATGGAAGGACATGCCACCATGAAGTGCCCCATTGATTCCATGATTTGTAAGCTCTTTTACTTGATTACTCTAATGTTTTTTTTTTTGTATTCGAGGGCAAGGGGACGCATTGGATCTTATGAAAGGTTCTAGTTGGGTCTTCATTTGGGATTTGGTATCCCTATACGGGGTCCAAGCCCTCCAGAGAGTCACATTGGCACTTGTAGGGTGAGTGTTGAGAGACATGGGCCTCCACCATATCAAAGATTACTTCATGGATTCCAACACCATTCACTGATTTCTCATGCTCCACCTTTTGGATGAGGATGATGCACCTAGACCAGCGTGCCCATCTGACTCCACACTTGTACCACACACTTGGTAGAGGTTCTAGGGTCTAGATGAGTATTTGTCTCACTATAAGAGACAAAGGGAGGGCTAATGGAATCATCCTAGCCATTACAGATGGTTTACAGGAATTATCGATCCACTTGGAGACCCATGAGGATGTCCTAGTGCCCCCACACCCATTTGGGAGAACCACAGTGACTTGCTTGCAAAACAAGGGGCGAACCCCTTGTCCACTATGTTTGGAGTCCATTCCCTCACCATGGCATGCTTTAGACTTCATTTTGCATTTTCAATGGCCCAATGACTCATTATTTTGATTATTCTTCCCTCTTGAGAAGGTTATTTTTATGTTATTGAGTTATCGTGGTGGGCTTGTCACCAAGTCATGTCATTATTGAGCATTATTTTATTATTTGGGGCTAAATAAGAGAAATTAGGCTATTTGAATTCCCTATTGGATTGTATAAATAGATGAAAGGATGATTAATTTCTCTCATCATCATTTGGATTGGATTAATATCTCTTGAGAGATTTTCGCACTTTTTGTCTGGTAAATTTTTTGGAGTATTGTTGATGCACTATGATGTTTGGATTTTCGTTATTATGTTTGGAGCTTCTTTCTAATGTGATTTTGATGAATGCATATACTCTCTCTCTCATGTAATTCGAATCTTGATGTTATTCTTGTTATTTTACTAGTTTACTGCATGTTGTGGTTATCATTATTCTTGTGTGGGTTAAAGTAAATGCAAAATTATTTTGGGAACCTTTAATAAGTGATTTAATGCATGTGTTGTACTTGAAGAGAGTGGGTGAGTGTTATTAGAGGCACCTAATAGGTTTTAAGCCTCAAAACTTCATCTCTTTGGAAAATTTGAAGTATAAATCCCTATTGACCTAGTTGTTTCCCTTTGAGAGGCTAGAAAATATCAATTAAGGCTCCTTATCTCACAAAAATTCTTGATCTATGTGTATCTTGACTCCATTAAGCCCAAGCAATAAGGCATTGATCCTCGTATCCCTTTGGTTGTCAAATTTACCTCTCTATTCTTCATTTTTACAAATTCTAGGCCTAACACTAGAGGGTCACCTACGGCATCAAGAAAAATATTTTATAGGTATCCAATCACCTTGAAAATTGGTCCACAACTATGTTGGGGTCTTCTCATGGGGTCATCCAAATTTAAGCACAATCTGATGGTGGAATCTTGAGATATCATAAGCCCTATCTCGAGGATATTTTCTCTCCCTAGGATGATTTGGATCAGTGTCCTCACTTGGATCACTACATTCAAATTTAAAAATAAAATTAGTCCTTTAATCCTATTCTCTCCCCTAATTAGGTCAAGCCCCTCCTTGAGTGATCAACTCCACACTTTTGAACTAATTTCGGTCCACTTGGCTTCTTTGTGGTCCCACACATCTTTAACTCAAATTCCACAAGGATTACTTGTAATCCATTCCTTCATGAGGATCCTTGCCTCTAGGAAATTTCTTGTCAAAGCATACTCCCTAAACCTAAACTCAAGAATCCCCTTAGCCCTTCCTAGAGATCTCATCACCTTGCTTCTCAAGCAAGTAAGCCATTTATTTGAACCTCTCTTATGAATAAAATTTAGGAGTCACTCCTTTCCTCGTCATTAATCTATTCATCATTGTGAATCTCTTATATCGGATCTCCTCCCATCAGTGAAAGTCCATAAAGAGAAGGTATCCTTCGCTGAGGTGATAGTGGGATATCACTCCATTGTTTACCCTTGACCCAGTAGTTGCTCATAAGATCCCCTCCTAAGACCCTTTCTAGTTTGAGTGGTAGCATTTTGGCACCATTTTCGGGGACAAGAAATGTGTGTCTTGTTTCCCATATGACATCATTGATATATTTTTATTGGCGACTCCATTGGAAGAACGAAGCCCTAGTTCTTCATTAAACTTTAAAGTCAAGGCTTGTAGGGTGAAGTGAACATTTTTCTAGGCATCTTTAATATCACCCTAGAAAATCCTACATAATTTACATGTATATCTCAATATGATGTCTTTCTTTGAGGATTTTCCTACTTTGGACATCACTAGCATCCCTGGGCACCCTAATCATGTCATAGGAAGAATGGTATGTGGGGTTTCCATGTTTGATGGTGATCCACACTGTGCAATTGATCATGCAGAAAGATTTATTTTGCATACTTCAAAGGGGAATTTGGTCCATGAGGATGTCCATATGTTATTATTCATGAGTTCTCTCCATGGTCATAACTCATGGTTGCATAATCATAAACCTAGGAGCATCTCATCTATTGAGGAGTTCTTTGAAGGATTTCTTAGGCATTTTTAAGTGTGCCCCACACTAAACATTCAAGAGGAAACTTTAATTAAGCATCATCATCACCTTGGGAATCTAGATGATGAGCAAGAAATAGGGTCCTCCATGGGTCCACATGATGAAAATAGGCATGACGATAATTCCAAAGGCACATGGGATAGGGAGGGTGAGTTTGTAGAGAGTGAATTTAATGTTAACCCTACCTCTTCTAAGGATACTATCTCTAATGATCTACCCTTTGAAGACCTTGGAGAAGGTGATCCCATAGCCCCTTCAAACATTGATATCAATGATTACTTACTTATTCAAGAAGGGAAGTGGGAAGTTTGTTTCGACAAGGAACCTATCTATGATACCGATGACTAAGATATCCATAGGACCCTTGTTTTTCCTCAAAATTCTAGGGTTGTAGTAGCATCCCATGTGGACCCTTTCCTAATCCTTTCTTACATTATCACTAATAATGAGGAGTCTTCCATATATCCTAAGTGTGATCATCATGGGCCACCTACTTGTTGAGTCTCTCTATCTCATTGGTCTCCCTTTCCTACTAATCATGACCCTATGATGGTCGTAAACCATGACATGAATAATGAAGATCCTGATGGGGGTGATATGCTTGAGGTTGCCATCTATAAAACTTTTATGAGCCTACTTGTTGACATCTCTATCTTTTGGTTAGAAGAGAGGATCTCGTGGAGTAGATTACATCCCTTTGTTTCCTCTTCTCCTGTAATCCTCCATGTATGGGCATTCTATTTTCCCACCTCCCGCCCTAGTGACCCTCCATATGGTTGTTCTTGTTTGTGCTCTTTGATTTGTTGCATAAGTAATCATTGGGAAAAATGTTTTTATATTTATCTAGGGATGTCTTAGTTGCATTTTCTCTATGATTACACTTAGTACTTGCACGATGTAATATGCATGTTAGGTAGGATGCATTACATGTTCATTTTTCTCATTAGAACTAACTTCATATGATATTTTCATGTTATATTAACTACATTTAGATTAAAATTGTGTTTTAAATTTTATTTATTAGTTTATTTTTATGGCCTAATACTAAGCATGGTTGATCATAAGACACCACAAAAACATGTTGCCCTGTGTTCTTGGTCTTTGATATGTGCAGGTAGTAGGTCTGCGCTACCAAGAGATAATTGGTGTTCTCATGACGTCTTATTCGATTACATTGCGAGAGCTCATGTCAAACTTGGAGCCAGATGTTACCCATCACCTGTGGGTAGTACGCATAGTAGAAATTTTTTCTCCTAGATGGTCCTCAGCCAGCAACCAACAACCCCTTGCAACCACCAGATAGCTTGATTTGCCATTATCTCTGCTCCCTAAGCCAACCATGTGGTCCCTCGCTCATCTATTATGATTGTATGTTTGAAGGTGGGCCTCCCAACCCTGAAGGTATGGTTTTTCATTGGTATAGTTGAGTAATTTTCCTTACTTATAATGGAAACTTTTGGGCATGGATTGGTGGGGGGATGCCGTGAAAAGAGTGGGCTAGGTCTTTACTCTTGTCTCCTCCAATCAATTTGGCGGTTACTCTTGTATCTTAGTCTTATGGGATCTTCTTTACTAGCCATTAGCTTTAGGTTGGCACTACATGGGAAATCTTAATTTTGGTTGCGTGGTCACACTTCCTGACACCATATACATCACTCCCTTCCACTCATTATAGCCCCATTCACCATTTATCTTATCTGGGTTCACGTGTGTCCATTGGGTCCACATGGGGTTGGCCTCCCACTCCCCATGTCCACACCTTGGTTCAGGGAAAGAACGATGCCCTAGAGGTTGATGCAACTAAAAAGAAAAGAAAAAACATAATTTTGGCCACTCTCAATGGGAAATGTACCACAAAATGAAAAAGATGGCTGGGACATACAAATTTAGTACATGGGAAAGAGCCAAACATAGGCTCTACTCCTTACTTATGGCCATCACCTTGGTTCCTATGGGTGCTAGATGAACCCCCTCCACATTAAGAAACCCATGATATTCCCAACCCTTGGTGGGCAATGAAATTCCCCACCTTAAAAGGGGGTACCTACTGCTATATCCTACACATCATGCTCTCATCCCTTGGATCCTTGAGCAATTATGAAGAAAAATCAATCAAAGGCAAAAGGCATATGAAGAAGGGTGGAAAAAAACAAAGGTCAGGGTAACTCATGTACCATGATTTTCTCCCTCCTGCACTCATATACCCAAGTGTGGGCTTCCCTCATCATAGCTACCCTTGTACCATCACATGTGGCTTAAAGCATTCCCCTTATCCCTACTAATTCCATGAATATATCACTTGCCACCTACCACTTGATGGATGTACCATGGACATGTCACCCCCTTTAAAGGTTGAAACCACCTAATAGGGTCCTTGGTTACCCCCCTTATTAAGCTCGGAGGCACTTGTACATGCCAAATCACGCTATGTAAGGGCACGCCACCATGAAGTGCCCCATTGATTCCATTATTTGTAAGCTCTTTTACTTGATTGCTCTGATGATTTATTGCATTGGAGGGCAAGGGGACACATTGGATATTATGCAGGTGGGTCTCCATTTAGCGTTTGGTCTCCGTATACGGCGTCCAAGCCCTCCAGAGAGCCACATTGGCACTTATAGCGTGAGCATTGAGAGCCATGAGCCTCCACCATAGCAAAGATTACTTCATGGATCCTAACACCATTCACTGATTGCTCATGTTCCACCTTTTGGATGAGGATGATGCACTTGTACCACCATGCCCATCTGGCTCCACACTTGTACCACACACTTGGCAGAGGTTCTAGGGTCCAAGTGAGGATGTGTCTCATTTTAGGAGACAAAGGGAGGGCTTATGGAATCATCCTAGCCATTACAGATGGTTTATAGGAATTATCGATCCACTTGGAGACCCATGAGGATGTCCTAGTGCCCCCACACCCACTTGGGAGAACCACAATGACTTGCTTGGAAAACAAGAGGCCAACACATTGTCCATTATGTTTGGAGTCCATTCCCTCACCGTGTCACACTTTGGACTTCATTAGGCCTTCTCAATGGCCCAACAACTCATTATGTTGATTATTCTACCCTCTTGAGAGGCTTATTTTTATGTTATTGAGCTATCTTGCTAGGCTTGTTACAAAATCATGTCATTAATGAGCATTATTTTATGCTAAATAAGACAAATTAGGCTATTTTAACCCCCTATTGGATTGCATAAATGGATGAGAGAATGGTTCATTTCTCTCATCATTATTTGGATTGGATTAGTATCTCTTGAGAGATTTTCACATCTTTTGCTAGGTAAAATTTTTGGAGTATTCTTCATGCACTATGATGTTTGGATTTTGTCTATTGTCTTTGGATCTTGTTTCTAATGTGAAGTTGACGAATGTATATACTCTCTCTCTCATGTAAGTCGAATCTTGATGTTATTCTTGTTATTTCACTGGTTTACTACATGTTATGGTTATAATTATTCTTGTATGGGTTAAAGTAAATGCAAAATTCTTACGGGAATCTTGAATAACCGATTTAATGTGCGCGTTGTACTTGAAGAGAGTGGGTGAATGTTCCTAGAGGCACCTAATAGGTTTTAAGCCTTGAAACTTCATCTCTTTGGAAAATTTGAAGTATAAATCCCTATTAACCTAGTTGATGCCCTTCAAGAGGCTAGAAAATATCAATTAGGTTTGCTTAGCTCAAAAAAATTATTGGTATATGTGTATCTTTACCCCATTAAGCCCAAGGAATAAGGCATTGATCCTCATATCCCTTTGGTGATCAAATTTACCTCTCTATTCTTCATTTTTCCAAATTCTAGGTCTGACACTTGAGGGTCAGCTAGGGAATCAAGAAAAAATATTTTATAGCCATCCAAACACCTTGAAATTTAGTCGACAACTGAAATGGGGTCTTCTCAAGGGGTCCTCCAAATTTGAGTACAATCTTATGGTGGAATCCTGAGATATTGCAAGCCCTAGCTCGAGGATCGTTTCTCTCCCTAGGTTGATTTGGGTTAGTGTCCTCATTTGGATCATTGCATTCAAATTTCCAAAAAAAATTAGTCCTTTGATCCTATTCTATCCCCTAATTAGGTCAAGCCCCTCCTTGAGTGATCAACTCCACACCCTTGACATAATTTGGGTCCACTTGGCTTCTTTGTGGTCTCACAAATCTACAACTCAAATTCCACAAGAATTACTTGGAAGCCATTCCTTCATTGAGATCCTTGAGTCTAGGAACCTTCTTGCCAAAGCGTACTCTTTAAACCTAAACTCAAGAATCCCCTTATCCCTTCCTATAGAGCCCGTCACCTTGCTTCTCAAGCAAGTAAGCGATTTATTTGAGCCTCTCTTGCGAATAGGCTTTAGGAGTCACTCCTTTCGTGATCATTGATCTATTCATCATTTTGAATCCTCTTATATTGGGTCTCCTCCCATCGGTGAAAGTCCATAAAGAGAAGGAAGCCTTAACTGAGGTGACAGTAGGCTATCGCTCCATTTTTTCCCCTTGACCTAATAGTTTCTCTATAGGATCCCCTCCTAGGACCCCTGCTAGTTTGAGCGGTAAGAAGCACAAATAATCAAGAATAAGTGTATGCTCTTTTTTAGGGACTAAGTCAATCTTATGTCAATGATATCAAAAATTTGATTATTAAAGGAGATTGAATGAACCTTATACAACATTTATTGGTTGGCATGAGTCTAGGGAATGCCAAACTAAAGGGTATTATGAAGAGAATTAAATTTTAGTCAAACAAGATTCATTTTATTTCAATGTTTCATGTCCTTTGAAAAACGATCAAGAAGTTGATTGAATGGCCAACAAGGAGACTAAAATGACCATTATAAGTGTAATAATAAATGGGTAAGAGGGGTTCCGTCCCATCCCCTAATGAAGTGCATAAGGAATTTCAAACCATTAAGCCACCTTAAGGCCTCGTTATAGGTGGAAACTCTAAATAATTTTTAGCATGTAATAAAAAATATAATAATTCCTTAGTCAAAATGGGTTTCCTAGCAGAACTCTATTGCCTCTCCTACACGCATAGGAAATGAAAATTATTTAGAGAGTTGATAATGTTCTGTATTGAGTGTGAGGAAGGACAATAAGAGTGCACCTAAATCACCTATCAAGTTCATTATATGTTTTATGATATTTGGAGGTCACCAATTATATGGGACAAATTACGATTCATAGCCAAGATTATGAACCATTTACTCGAGGTGTGGGAAATGGGAAAGGGTGGGAGGTCAAAGTTAGAAATGGTGGTTTCTATTTGTCACATAATCATGATTTTAGATGGATTCTAGCTCCTAAGACGTGATTTCGGGGTAATTAGTATCTATGGAAAGAGGCCTCATCACTATGAATTGGGAATATATGTAAATGATTGTATTGATTTCTTTAAGTACAAGTACATTGATGTGATCATTCACCTTATCCTATTCCCCTTCTTAGGCAATCTTTATGTGAGGATATTTCTAATAGAGGCAAATTTTGCAGGTTTTTATCTTCAATTATATTTATCCCCTATCACTTGTGTGAGGAGAATTCCTTATTGAGGTAATTTCTCGAGAAAGTCCACTTGTACCTTTTTATTTTTCTATTGCGGGAGCGATTGTGTTTTACCTACCAACAGGTTTAATTGGGTGAATTGTATTTTGGAATGCTCCCTATAAGCATGAAGTTTACATGCAAATCAAAGTACAACTATCATCTCAATGACTACCTTTTAGGGAAAAGACAACACCTCGAGGTGAGAAATACAAGAGTAATTGTAACAAATGTAAACATAGATCATGGATCTAGAAATTAGGCATAACCAATTGATATCCAACCTCCCCTTCACAATGGAAATGCTCATTTAACCATAGGACATAAATTCAATGCATTGAAGACATGATGGTAAGCATGAGATAGAAAATTGAGAAGGTTCAAAGGATTATGAGCGAATAATAGCCAAAATCATAGTCTTTTGGTAATTCAGTCAATCACTCCTAGTTAAACATTCTCGATCTTAATTTTACAATCCCTATTTTAATCGAAGAAAAAGTACATGGAAATTTGATCCCTTGGTTTTGAGCTATAAAATGTATACAATTATCACTATCTTTTAATCCTTTCTAACTACTCTAATAGTGTAGTTACTTTCAAATAGATTTTTATTTTTTAATTTCAAACTTATGGAAAAATTTGTCTTCACTAACTTAACCTTTCCAATTTTGTATTTTAATATAATATTGTGCCCTAAATATACATTTTAGATGAATACAATTTCAATTTCTTATTATGATTAAAAAAGGATATATATTATATGTCCTTTTATGAAAATAATTCAAAGATAATCAAATAGATATATAACTATTAAGAATGAAATTTACCTTTTCTCACATATGTATTCCATTTTTTTTTAAGTGTAAATTATTTTATTATTATTAACCAGTGTCATTATATAATTTCAATGTTCTTGTCATCAATGAATTTGAAATTGTGATGGCATCATTTTTTCAAGTGTACATTATTTTATTATTGTTAACGAGTGCAACTATATAGTTTCAATGTTTTTGTCATCACTGAATTTGAAATTGTGATGGCTATATCACGATTTGGCTTGTTAATGTGCCTTGAAAGCTAGTGAATGATATATATGAATACATGTTACATGCTTTGATATATATGTGTTAATTTCAAAATAAAATTTTATATGATTGTCTGCAATTGAGAATCTTGTAATAAAATAGGTAATTTAGAATCTTACAATCTAACACATGGTAATTGTGTCTATACTTCTACTCAAGTTTTGCTACTTGATTTGGAAAAGCCTTCACCAAATAACAGAGTGAACTTGGATGGTGACTGCTATTATTAACTCATAGATGAAATTGTATGGTGACTACTATTTTTACAGAAAAGAGAGACCATATTTTCATTATATATGAAAAAAGGAGTACAACTACATATTTGACTAAAAACAAAAACCTCTAGGATGCCAAACATAACGCCCTCAGAGGAGGCCAAAAAGAGAAAATTTCCTTGGCATTATACATCCAAGATATCATAACCAAAATATTAAAGGTATTTACAAATTTCCAGAGTATTAAAAAAATAAACAAAACGCTAAAAAAGGAGTAGTCCTAGAAAGGAAACACACTATCATATTACAAATAAGAAGAAAACAAAATTTGTATAGTCCAAAGACACATTCAGAGAAATTTTAAGCGAAATGATCCAACTGGGCTAGTTGCAAATCCATAGGAATATGGAATGAGCCCCTTCTTAGAAGATGAAGACCTTTACATTCTAGAAAAAGGAGGCAACCCTCCTCCACCTGTAGAACGTTTTTGGACAAGAGGTCTACTTGCTGATAATGGTGGCTACTAGTATTAACTCATTAAATCACAAATTTATGTTATGTTTTTATTTACTTATAATTATAATCCCATGACTAAATGTATTTTGAAGCTCCTTACTAATAATCAAGTTCAAACACATTATTAATAAGTAAAGGACTATTCTTGCTTAGGGAGTGGGCCTTACCAATATTAGAAAGGTTTTCATTTTAGATTTTATAGAAACAATGTGTGGTGGTTGGGCCTAATACACTATGGATATTAGTGTTATGCAACTTATTTATTGATCATTTATGAAGTAAATTTTTCCTTTTGAGTTAATAAGTTTACTAGGTTTAAAATAGACTCTAAGTTTATGTACAGTAGATAATATGAAGGTTTTGAAGTAATTACATTTTAATAGTTGATAGTATGAGGAATAATTCTATAAATGGTCATAGTGTGTGGATTCAAAGAGAATGAAAAAATGAAATTGGTGAATGTGCTCAAACAAAATTCATGACAAACAATATAAGGAATTGACACGTGAATGGGCATAACTCTTGGACGCACACACATGTGTACTTATGATTTGTAGTTGATGGGTATATCTATTTGTTGCATAGACAGACATTCTTGAATTTGATTATTCCCAAGATTGAGCATTTGTCATAATATACATAAAGAACAAACACATGCACAAATATGCATTGATTAACATATAACTATTTATGAGATATCATTAGAAAATGTAAAACTTAATATTGAGTTCAATATGTTTATAATTCCAAATAGTAGTTCTAGGCATGCTAGGGACAAATTCCTATGGCCATGGGCTTGCAAATATTGTCTTCCTTGCAACGTGGCCATACAGTACAACATATTTTCAATCTTTTGCATGCACCAATGCCTATATACCCATGAATTAAGGAAATCAACAAGGAGAAAAATGTATATTACTATTGTTAATACAACCAAAGGATGGATCATAAAATTTATTTAATGCCCTCCCTCCAACCAAAAAATATTATTAAAGATGTCATCGCGGTGTCCTGGCTAAAAAATATACACATAAACTAAGAATCATATCCATTCTTTGGATTCAAATTAAATACTAGCGCACATGATGATTGAGAGAGAATTACACACCAAATGATATAGCTATGATCGAAATCCGATAATGTCATGTATCAACGTGATGGAGTTAGCTAGGGAAAACACATCAACTTGAATAGAGGAGGGGGTCGGTGGTGATGGATCATTTACAATCTAACCTGAACTTGGTCAAGCCTAGGCAAGGGAATTACAAAAAAGGAGAAGTATTCAAATAAGTCCATTTACCTAAACCCCTTTCTAAAACTTGTCCAAATCATTGGGCAATGGCCATATGGTAAATGCTTATGATTAACAAGAGCAAAGGGAAAGATAATAGCCTAATAAAGCAACAAACCCCAAGCATCAAGGGTTTCATATCTATATTGAGCACCAAGGTAATTGCCTCTTAAAATTTTGAATTCCATAAAGGATTTATTTGTTCCATAACGCTTTTAGATTATATTCCATTGAATATTTCCTTAAACCTCTACTATTTATGTTACATGTTAGAGTGCTTAATTTCCACAGGGGTTTTTTGAAAATTAAATTTTATAGAATAGGTGATTGATCCAAGGTTTAGCTGGGAAAGGCAACCTAGAAGTCCCTTTCTTCAAGCGAAAGGTTTGGTGGACAATGTAGGAGATGATAGAGATATCTATGCAATCTCAATATTGTAGTAGACATGAATAGTTTCCACCTAGGTTAACAAATTTGCAATGAAAGAGATTCCCTTTAGAACAAATTTGGAGAAGTATGACTACTCTAAAATAAACAATGGTTTAGTTTAGAGATCCATTTAGGTGAGATTCTCTTAGACCAAGGTACATGCATGATAGAAAACTTAACTAATGATAATACTTTATAAAGGAGGAGCTAAATTTATTATAGATTTCTTTATAATCAACCCAATATGTGTGAACATATTCAAGGTCAAGTTTGTGATCTACCTTAGAAAAATATCGTTGTTGGCAAATTTTTTATCATATGAAATGTGATTAAGTTGATTTTTATTTTCAAAAATTACTATGGTTTTGACTAACATTAAAATTAGTTAAGCAATATTTCAAAACGTGAGACAATGTTAAAATAAATGAGAAGCTACTCAAAGAGATATACTTTACTAAATGGTGCATGAAAGGAAAGAAAAGCAAGTTTGCAAATATGATTTGAATTTGCAACAAATAATTATAGTACTCACTATCTGCATCAAATTGAAAGTAAGTTTGATAATATATTAACTTTTAGTTATAAAGTTTATATACATTGAAAACATTTTATGTTTCCTCTACATATATAATGAAGTTGTAGAAGAATAACAACCTAAGCATGAATAGAAGAATTCTCCAAAGTAGACAACGAAATTGCAAATATGTATACAAAAAAAGTGAATAGGTATAAGAACGTAAATATGATTAATGGTGGATATATAGAGTGGCGATTAATGATGAATAACCAACCATGTATAAATAATCATTATTGTGATGTTAAATGCAAGAACTAGTCTAAATTTACATTGAAGCCAATGAAGAAAATGAAATAATGAATATACTGCCTTTATTAAAATCACAAATACAATATATATGTTAATTAGAAAATCCATTAATCCATATAACTATAGCCATCAAATATTGCATTCAAATAGTCAAATAAATTATATGTTAAAATATTATAAGCACTCTATTATATTTACTAATAAAATTTAATATTAATATTTAATCATCCAAGAACTTTACCAATAACCATATCATATAACTTGGTAAACAACCTTTGAGGCCCTGGTCTCTTTTTAAGTATATATTTTTAGTTGATTTTGCCATAAATCCAAAAGAAAATTTATTAAAAATATAAATTTAAGCTATGTAGTCTATACCATCTAAATGTCCTACTAATTTTTTAGTGCCTTAAATCCATTTATTCATTCAAAACATATCTTAAATAACAAAAAAATCATAATCCAACCTAAAATTATGTTTCCAAATTTTAATCAAAATACTAAAACATCACAAAATTAAACTACATTTCCAAAAAAAATATTCATAAAAATAATAATAGTTACCACTGCACTAAATTAAACTACATTTCCAAAAAAAATCTTCATAAAAATTATAATAATTACCACTACACTAAACTAAAATTTGACCAAACCTAATAAAATATAATCTTAATAATTTTTTGTAAGTGCTTTCTATGGTTCTTATTATTATATGAAAGGCAAATAAAAACCTTACACTTAAAATTAAAATCCAGCAGAAGAATGCTCTCTTAACGATTTTTATATATGAGACATCACTGGAAATGAATTTAGGTAGTTACACCCTTACTTCCTTGAAGATTATTACAATAAACAATGTCTAAAGGTCAGGAATAATATTTTAACCAACATGTCCATTTGGGTGGGTATGAAGATGTAATCCATGTGCTTAGTTTTGTTTTTTATTTATTTATTTTTATATTAATTTATTGGGAACTAGCCCGTAAAGACCAAATAAGTAAATTTATTCTCTTTGATTCAATGTACTTAGCCACTTCGGTAGCATGTTATGCTCGCTTACTTGGTCTTTGATCCCCTACTTACCCAATTAGGGTCATTATTATAATAACATTATTCTCCACCATGTTGCACCTACTTTACTTCCTTGCTCTTTGATTCCATGTACTTACCTACTCTAGGACATTATAATAACCTTATTCTCTACCATGTCATGCTTTCTTTCTTACTCATGACCCTTAATGGTATATCCCATGGTTGATTCGTACTCGATTTCGTGCCTCATATCATATTGTTTACTACTATGAAACAAATAAAAATGAAATTAGGAGGACTAAACATGTTAGGTATTGGAGTTTTGGTTGGAATTTGGTGAATTTTTTTGGCTAAATTTTAATTTTTGTTATTTAAAATGAATTTTTGATTATATGTGGATTCAACACTTTAAAAAATCACTCGGTCATTTTAATTCTGAATAGTTTTCAACTCAAATTTATGATTCTAAAAAATCTATACTAAAGTCCAAACAATTTAAATTGGAAACTATACTAGAAAACCTTTCAAAACATAGAACAAATAGACTCCGGTGGTTGGGTAGCGAGGCACTGGACTTTGGTGGGCGATATGATGACCTTAAGGTGATGTATTATCTAGTTTGATACAACCAACAATTTGTAGATTGTTATTTGTGTGGGACTGTAAATCACAGGGATAGTTGATCTCACTGCTCGTGTAAACTCGAGTCGATGGCATTTCTATGGGGGCTCTTGGCGGGACACATAACATATCGGTTACTAGCATATTATTTTGTGGTCGTCATATCGATATGCTTAATACCTGATATGTTCCTTATATGTTCATTCGTCGGAGTCGGGTCTTGATTCAAAAGGCATTATTGAGGGTTTATAGCTTGCTATAGATGTTAAGGATATTGTTCTTGACATTCTTGGTCTTTCTCCGGACAATCGATTTCCACTCGTCTTAGTGGGATGTTTCATCACCCCTTTATGGAGATACTTCAATTTGTTTTGCTCATGTTTGCAACTCTATACATACTAGATCTCATTTTTATAGAACAAGTCGACTATAGACGTCGAAGGCCATATGTTCAGGTGGAAACATGTTTTAAAGATTATAAATCCGACAGAAGACATTGACCTCAAGGTCTCCCTAAACCAATCGAAGCTATATATCCTGTGGAAGAAATGGTTAAGTTCATTTTACATTTCACAACCATGCAAAGAGCTTGGTTTTAGATGTTGCCATACGTGGTGGAAGTGCTGGGTGTGCGGGTGCTACTATTGTCGTATTATATCTTGTGACTTACAAGTTCATTATCTCTTCACCATTTCTGATAGGTATTATACTTCTTGCTTACTCTGAACTCAGCTGGGGGTTGTGCACATTGGAATTCCGATAAGCTGTCGAAAATCAATATTTTTCTGGGATAATTTGAATGGCTCCTCGATTAGTTGAATACGAGACATATTTCATTGCAACAAGCGATTTCAGGTGGATTTGATTTCAATTGATTTCAAGGTGGTGGGCATAATACCTCTTGCTTCGAAGATGGTGGACATATTTGAAACACTGGCATTTTTATTACGTAGTTGGTGAGATATTATTACTAGATTAGTACGTATGGTTTATTTTGTTCTTCCACCCTCAATTTTTGGTGGTTTATGAGCTATTCGAACATTGGGTAGTGGTGTCGGTACTGCCTTCCATTTATTTCTGATTGACAATATACCTGCATGCTTCGGTCTATTTTTGGAAACGAAAATGCTTCTATTCCCTGATCCACATCAGTGAGGACTAGAAAAACCTACCATTGTTAGGTCCATCTTCTCGGGATCGCAAGCGAACTCCGCCCTGCTATACTCGGTCTTCCCTCCCAGTATTATTTTCTCCATCCTCCCTTGTTTCCCACGACCTGATACCTTCCCCGATCACTAGCACTCCGCTATACAGTCAGATCTCCCCTTTATTGTTTTGACCTTCTCTTTTATCATTACACACTCTATGTCTCATGGCCCACCTGGCTAATTTTGTGGCCTCACTCGACGTTGATGTGTCAGCTCAGGAGGCATTCTTACATTCTACCCTTGCAATGGAAAGCACTCACCTCCCAAATCACTCCTCGATTCCCCACTACACTATTGCAGGACTCTCGAACCTTTCTACTTCTGGTGCATGCATCATAGGTGACACACATGCAACATCCGAGTATTCATATCACACATCTCAGCATCGCAATAATCGACATGGTTTGCGAGCACATGGAAAACCCATTAACCCCTCCTCTGGCACACAACTCCTCAGTTTTTGATATGATCTTATGTGGGATCACGTAACTAGCTTGCAAAAGCGAGCTCTGGTGGGAAGGTGGTATTTTGCTGATATGAAGGAACACGACATACAGTTGTGGGTAAACAAAACCTGGACCTCCATTCTCGGGTATCTGCCAAAGGTGAGCAGGCTTATGAATGGATGGTTCAACTTTCATTTCTTGCACTAGGAGGACTTGGATTGTTTAGGAACATCCCTTGGGGCGGACACAGTTTCCTCCACATTCATAATTGGTATGTGGGGTTTAATCCCCTTCGAGACACACCTCCTCTATAGTTCTGGACTCGCAGGATTTTCATGGAGATTGGAAACTCTATAGGTTGATTTGTATACATCGATAAAAAATGTATGGGTGCCAGTGATAAGCATGTTGCCTTGATCCTTATGGAAATCAATTTCTCTAGTGGAATTCCTGGACAGATTGATTTGTCTTGGGATGTTTCTATTCACGATCAATGCCTGGATTATTGGTGTATCCCTTTTAGATGTCTACTATGCCACCATATGGGACATATTCTCAAACATTTCCCAAGAAATTTTTCATACACCAGAACACAAAGGAGACGTGGCGGTGGGAACCAAAATCTCAAAGTGGATGTTGCACAAGGTAGCTCAGATCAATTAGGTACTGACTATTTCCTTGAGAAATCTCCCACATTCTTTGATATTCCTTCCTCCTCCCCTTGTGTTTTGTCTCGTCCTCCCCCCCGCCCCACTCTTTCCCATCCCTTTGCAATCTTTGTCAAAGACCCTCTTCTCCCTTCCCTTTCAGTTGCTTCATTTGCCTTTTCGGGATCAACAGGTTACTACGTCGTCCCATGACCCGTCGAGCCTCCCTCCTAGAAACCCTATGCTGGCACATTCTCCCCCTCTCAATGTTATTCAGTCCCCTCCTCCCTTGATTACTTCTTCTCCCCAATCTCCCTCTCGGTCGTAGACACTGACTGACCTTTCCCCCACAATTATGTAGGTAGCGACCTGAATTTTCTTATGGCCAATCCAACACTAGATTTGGTGCAACTATTTGTCATAAGGGACCCTCTCTCCCCTCTCCTATCTCTATCAACCATAATTCTGCTCGCAATGTCACTATTCGAAAAAAGGGTAAGTGCGGACCTCGAATCTCAAATCTTTGAGATGACGAGGGACTTCGTGACATTCTTATTGCCTCTGCATTCACTCGGGTCCTTAGAGTAACCTCGCTCAATGACGTGCTTGTGAAATGAATTGCCTTTCACTGAACCTATGTGGCCTAGCGGGCCACTCCAAACTCCTTTCCCTCAAACACCTCTTCAATTATACTTGCCCTTTTCTAATTCTTTTATAGGAGAAGACTACTGCTGATAAAGTTTACAAATATTTCTATAAAATTTTCCTAGATTGACATATGGTTGTTGTAAATTCTTTTGGTCTATCTGGTGGTATGGTTGTACTCTAGGATCCTAGATGGGCCACTATGTCTGTATATAATTTTTTCAAGGGTATTCTTCTGACTGGTTATATTCAAGGCTATCCATCTAGACTATGCTTACTTAATTTATATGCTCCATAATGACAAATATTCATTCTGGAAGCACATGGATGACTGTGATATACACAAAATTGGGTCTCTAATAATGGCAGGTGACTTCAATGCAATTTTTTTTAAAATTTTTTATTTTTTATTTCCTGGGGATGAATGCTAGGGTGTTAGATGTAGGGTAAATTACCTCGCTGACCATTTTTTCTAGCTATTTGAGTCCAATCACTTATTGGATATCATACCTTTTACTCTAACTCCAACTTGACACAATGGTTGTGTGGGTGACAACCACATTGGTAAAAGATTGGATCAATTCTTAGTTCGTGAAAAATTGTTGGAGAGTCTGGGTTGTGTGTGATCATGGGTAGTAAAATATTTGATCTCTGACCACATGCCAATTGTTTTACAGTGGAGACTGAAGCGCCCTTGTTTGGGCATACCATTCAAATTTAATAGAATCTGGATGGAGGACGAGGAGTTGATTTCCCTAGTCTGCAATTTATGGAGGGCACACTCCCGGGAGGATGTGAAGTCCCCGATGTTGTACTTGTTTGGATTTCTACAAGCATTAAAAAGTCACGTTAGGATATGGGAAAGAGAGAAGAAAAAATAAATGGCTCGAGAACTAAATGATATAATGGGGGAAATTGAGAAACTCTACAATTTTGTGGAGAGGGGTAATACATTTGGAAGTATTTGGGACATTCTCAAAACATTGGAGGGAAGAAAACAACATATCCTCCTCATTCAGGAGGTGACATCTCGGCTAAAGAGAAGAGCCCTTTGGTTGTGGGAAGGTGAAAAAAACACCAAGTATTTTCATCGATATGCAAATCAGAGAAAAAACTAGAATACCATTTGGAAAATTCAGAAACTAGATAGGGCTGTCACATATATAACCGAGGAGATACAATGTGAAGCAGTGCAACTTTTCTAGATTTATTTCAGAAGAAGCCAGGAAATTATATTGAGGATCAGGTTTGGGGTTCAAATGAGTACCCACATATGTTCAATGAGGAGATTAACGTGGAAATATATAGACTGGTTACATCAAACGAAATTCTACAAGTACTGAAAACATTTGCAAAAGATAAGAGTTTGGGTTCGGATGGGTGGACAATAGATTTTTTCATTCATTTCTTTGATTTGGTTGGGGCTGACTTGGAAAACATGGTAGAAGAATCACGGTCTTAGGGGCATGTAATGGGAGCTATAAACTCCACTTTCCTTACATTGATTCCTAAAGCATCTTCCACTTCCACATTTCTTGACTACAAGCCCATTACACTATGCAAAATTACTTACAAGCTCATCTCCAAAATAATTACGGAACTCATCAAAGGAACCCTATCAAACCACATCTGAAGGGATCAATCAGGTTTCCTCCATAAAAAACTGATACATGATGTTGTCGCCACTACTCAGGAGGCTATCCATTCAATATATACCAGGAAGATGAAGGAAATAGTGATGAAAGTGGATCTTTGGAATGCGTATGACTATGTTGATTGGTCCTTCCTTAGACTTATTCTTACAAAGATTGGCCTATCATTGACTATTATAGAATGGATCATGGTCTGTGTCTCAATGACCCATTTTTCCGGTACTAATGAATGACTACCCATGAAAATTCTTCACTCCTGGCAGCGGACTTTTGCAGGGTTGTTCGCTTTCACCTTTACTATTCATATTGATGATGGAATGCCTTAGCCTAAAGTTAAAGGGGGAAGTTTCAGGGGGTCTTCTAATGGAATAATATTAGTGGCTGGTATCAAGAACTCTCATAATTTCTTCATAGACAACATACTAGCTTTTTGAATGATTTCCCGCCCACAATGGAGGTTGTTCCATGACATTATGCAACGATTTGGGGATGCCTCTGGTATGAAGGAAAATGAAGGACAATCTTTTAAAGTATATTTAGTAGGAGATCTCATGGAGATTAATGAGATTGGGAGCATGTTCAACTTCAAAACAATGCCTTAATGTGAAAGAATCACATACTTGGGATTCTGGATCAAGCCAAACAAGTATAATGTTTTAGATTGGCTGCGGTTCTTAGAAAAATATAGGATGCAGACTAATGGTTGGGCACATAGGAGTTTTCCACTGAGAGAGAGATATATTTTGGCTCAAGCAGTGCTACAACAATTGGTTGTTTGATGGGTGCACTTGTGTTGAGTATGTGTTATATTCTTTCCACGACTATCCCCGCGTGCTGGGGTGGGGGGGGGATAGCCCCCTTGTTCATTGCATCGGGCGCAATAGGGGGGCAACAACCCCCCTTGTTGGGGGTGGTATCTCCCCTCTACATGGTCTAGGGCAGCGCCCTAGGGAAATTTTATTTGGACCCTATATTAGGTGGGCGGACCTACCTATGATTTTGTGCGTGGTTTTCGTACATGGTTTTGGGAATGATGGTTTTCTTCCCATGGTATTTTGTAGTTCTGGTCGAGGGAACTACAATTATGTTCTAATCCTGGGTTAACAGATTGGGGTTTATAGATGCTTCGACATGTATATATATGTATTGTAACATTGAAAGGAATACAATGAAAAATCAATTTGGTAGTCCTGATTTTGGGATCCAGGGGAAAATCTCTATGTATATCTGTTTTATGTTTTAAGCTCTCACCATTATTTATTTTCTGTTCTTAGAATTCATATGTAGGTAATTTGTGTACGGGGTTAAAAACTACATTTGGTATCAGAGTTGTTTTGGCTTCAAGGGGGCGCCTTTATTGTTGAGGGGTTTTTGTTGGGCCTGTGGTAGACCCTGTTTAATGGGAGATCTGCGTGATCGATTTTTGTGGTGAAAGAATATGGTGAGTAGTGGAAAGATAGAGATCAAAAAATTTAATGGTCAAAGGTTTGAGTTGTGGAAACTTAAGATGGAGGATCTGTTGGTGGATAAAGATCAGTGGATCCCGGTAGATCCAAGTACTAAACCAACGACAATGTCAACTGAAGACTGGGCGAAGAAAGATCGGAAGGAAAAGAGCACAATACAGTTGTGTATCTCAGATCCAATATTATTGAATGTATCAGGGGAAGCTTCAACGAAGGCTTTGTGGGACAAGTTAGGGACTTTGTACCAATCTAAGTCTCTGGTGAATAATCTATTCCTATGGAAAATGTTGTATAATCCGAGGAGGAAGGACGGAGACTCGGTGATAGAGCATTTGAACTCCTTTAATATTGTGGTAAGCCAGTTGCTATCTGTTGATATAAAGTTTTCAGATGAAGATAAGTGCATTAGTTTGTTGTGTTCTCTACTAGATTCGTGGGATAGTCTCATTGTTGCAATAGGTAGCAATGTGATTGCTTTGCAATTTGATAAAATAGTCTCATCCTTACTGTCGGAGGAGATGACATGGAAAAATACAAAGGTCCAGAATGGTGATGCCTTTTCTGTACGAGGACAATCCCAAAACAGAAACAAAAATAAATCCTCAAGTGGGAGATCTAAATCTAGAGGGAGATCTAAATCTCCAGGAAAACCTGTAAAGGTGTGCTATAAATGCGGAAAGGAAGGGCACTTCAGAAGGTTTGTATATCTAAAGCTCCTAAGAAAGGAAATGGATCTGATGATGCTCCTTCTGCTGAGGTGAAAACCACCTCAGATGAAGGTGGGGATGTGTACTTGGCTTCTTTTTCAAGTACACATGTAGATCATGAGGCACAATTGATTGACTTAGGTGCATCCTTTCACTTCACTCCCCACAGGGAGTGGTTTTGTGAGTATGATAAATATGATGGTGGTGATGTCTTATTAGGATATGAAAGGAAGGATAGAATTGTCGGTAGTGGAAAATTCAAGTTGAATTTGCAAGGTGGAATAATTAGAACACTTTCAGGTGTTATGCATATTCCTGCATTGGCCAGAAATTTGATTTATGTAAGCAAGATGGATGATGCAAGTGTAAAAACAATGTTTGAGAAAGATACCTACAAGATGGTTAGGGGAGCATTGATATTTATGTTGGCTATTCGGATTGGAACCTTGTACAAGCTCTAGGGTAGCACTGTTATTGATGGGTGCAATAGTTCTGTGTTTCCTGAAAGTGGAACGGAAAATCTTGTGGTCTCTGGAGAAAAGACCATGCTATGGAGTCAAAGGCTTGGACATATTGGAGAGAAGGGCTCTCAAATATTTCATGGTAGTGGTATGGTAGAAGGTATGTCTAATTAATCTCTAGATTTAGTTTTATGTGAAAATTGTGTATATGGGAAGCATAATCGGGTGAGTTTCCCCTCTGGTGCTAAGAGGGTGAAACAAATATTAGAGATTGTGCACAGTGATGTGGTTGGACCTATGTCCATTCCATCACTGGGTTATTCTGTGTACAATGTTTCATTTATAGATGAATTCTCAAGGAATACATGGATATATTTCCTCATGAATAAATTTGAAGTCTTTGGCAGGTTTAAAGAATGCAAGGCTCTGGTGGAAAACTAGACATAGAAGAAGATAAAGGTGTTGAGGACAGATAATGGTGTAGAGTATATTTCCTCATGAATAAATTTGAAGTCTTTGACAGGTTTAAAGAATGCAAGGTTCTGGTGGAAAACCAAACATAGAAGAAGATAAAGGTGTTGAGGACAGATAATGGTGTAAAGTTTTGCAAGAAGGAATTTGAAGAGTTCTGTAAGAAGTGTGGTATACCATGGTAGAAGACTACTTCATACACGCCTCAGTGAAATAGAGTTGCAAAAAGAATGAACAGGACGTTGATGGAAAAGGCAAGAAGCATGCTCAGTGGTGTCGAGTTAGGACACAAATTCTGGGCAGAGGTAGTGGAGACTGTATGCTACCTAGTTAATAGATCACCTTAATCAACGTTGGAGGCTAAGGCTTGACAAGAGGTACAGACTGGTAAGAAACCCTCTCTTTCACATCTTAGGGTATTTGAATGTGATGCATATGTACATGTTCCAAAGGAGAAACGAACCAAATTGGATAGTAAATTTGAAAGGTGCATCTTTATTGGGTATAAGGATGGTTTAAAAGGTTATAAGCTTTGGAACCCAGAAACAAGGAAGGTTGTGTACAACCATGATGTGGTGTTTAGAGAGGTGAAATGTGTTAATAAACATGAAGTCCTACCAAAATAACCTGAGAAGATAGATTTTGAGCTAAAGGAGGAGGAATCAGACTCTACAACAGAAGAGGAATCAGAAGATGAAGAGCCACAAACTCTAGCTATGAGAAGATCAGTTCGAGAAAGAAGGAAACCAGAAAGGTACAGTCCAACTTCTTTCTGTTCCAAATTTGCTTTATCTATTACTAATGATGATCCCATAACTGTCAGGGAAGCAGTAGATTCATAGGATGGAAAACTCTGGAAAGAGGCCATGGTTGATGAAATGTCATCTTTGCACGAAAATGAGGCTTGGGATCTAGTGGAGTTGCCATCTAGAAGGAAACCCGTTGACAACAAATGGATGTTTAAGAAGAAGATGAATGCATAAGGCAAGGTGGAGAAATACAAATCTTGGTTGGTAGAAAAAGGTTATTCCTAGGTGTTGGGAATTGATTTTGGTGATATTTTTTCTCCTGTTGCGAAGGTAGCTTCTATTAGATTACTTTTATTTGTTGCTGCTGCTTTTGATTTTGAGGTAGAATAGATGGATGTGAAGACAACATTTCTTCATGGAGATCTGGAAGAAGATATATACATGAAGCAACTTGAAGGATTTGCGGTGAAGGGTAAGAAAGAACTGGTATGCAGGTTAAAAAAGTCTTTGTATGGGTTAAAACAATCACCAAGGATGTGGTATCAGAAATTTGATACATATATACAGGGACTTGGCTTCACCAGAAGCAAAGTAGATCACTGTGTGTATTTTAAATTAATTGGTAACGTTGTTATTTATTTGGTCTTGTATGTGGATGATACGTTGTTGATTGGAAATAACAAAGAAATTATCTAGGAATTGAAGACCCAATTTTCCTCCAAATTTTACATGAAAGATCTTGGTGTCGCAAACTATATTTTGGGCATGGAAATTAAACGAGATCAGGCAAAAAGGAAGCTCTACTTAGACTAAAGCAAGTATGTCAAGACAATATTGTAGGATAGTAAACTAGTCAAGGTCCCTATTCTTGTCGGTGTAAAGTTATTTGTTGAACAATGTCCCAAGACACAAGAAGAGGAAGAGGACATGTCTCGTGTTCCATACGCAAGTGCAGTTGGTAGCCTGATGTATGCAATGATCTGTATTAGATGAGGCATTGCACATGCAATGGGAGTATTGAGAAAGTTTATGTCAAAATCAGGGAAGGAGCATTGGACAACATTGAAGCAGGTTTTCAGGTATTTATGTGGCACTAGTGATTATGGTTTGTGCAAGGAAGACTAGGATTAGATAGAGTTTTGGACATCCATGGATTAATTGATGTAGACTGGGCTGATGATCTAGATCAGAGAATATCTACAAGTGGGTATGTGTTTAACCTATTTGGAGTTGCAATCAGTTGGATGAGCAAGAGACAGTCTGTAGTGGCACTTTCAACTACAGAGGTAGAATACATGGCAACCACTCATGCAAGCAAGGAAGAATTTTGGTTGAAATATTGTGTTCAAGTATGGGGTTGGTACAACAATCTATAAGGATAGACTATGATAGCCAAAGTGCAATTTTCTTGGCAAAGAACCATGCTCATAATTTAAAGATAAAGAACATTGATGTTCAATATCACTTTGTCAGGGATATTGTTGAGGACCAAAAGGTGTTGTTGGTAAAGGTGGACACTTTGAAGCATACTACAGATGCATTGACAAAGTATGTGAGCACTGAGAAGTTCTCTTGGTGTAGAGAAACAATGGGTGTTGCAGGGTTGGACCAATGACTAAGCTCTCCTATGGCCCCCTATGGAAAGAAAACAACAAGTGGGTGAATGTTGGGTATGTGTTATATTAGTTCCACGACTATCCCCACGTGCGGGGGGGGGGGGGTCACAAGGGGGGTGATAGTCCCCCCTGTTCGTTGTGCCAGTGTGTAACAGGGGGGTCATAGGGGGCGGAAGCCCCCCCTGTCACGGGGTTTGAGGGGGGTGGTAGCCCCCCTCTATGGGGTCGAGGGCATTGCTTCAGGGAATTTTTTTTTGGACCCTATATTAGGTGGGAGGACCTACCTATGCTTTTGTGCGTGGTTTTCGCACATGGTTTTGGGCATGACGGTTTTCTGCCCATGTTATTTTTTAGATCAAGTCAAGGGAGCTACAATTATGTTCTAATCTAAGGTTAATGGATTTGCGTTTATGGATGCTTCGACATGTATATATATGTATTGTAACAGTAAAAGGAATATAATGAAAAATCAATATGGTACCCCCAGTTTTGGGATCCAGGGGAAAATCTTTGTGTATATCTGTTTTATGTTTTATGTTCTCGCCATTGTTTATTTTTTGTTTTTAAAATTTGTATGCAGGTAATTTTTGTACGGGGTTAAAGCATACAACTTGTACATACTTCTCGCGACTGTCATTAACAAGATCAAACAAATTATGGTACAATTTATTTGGTCTGGAAGGGAATATCTCCATAATTACCACCTAATGAAATGGGATAATATAACTATTCCTAAGGATCTACGAGGCTGGGGTATCTTAGACGTTAGTTTATTTCGGTGGGAACTCATCGTTAAATCAATGTTGTTGGATTCTTCAAAGATGGTATATTGACAAATATTGTTTCTACAAAGTACTTATAGAATAGCAGGATAGAGGATTGGATTAGTTTGGGACTAACATGAAGCAACATGGGTTCCTACATATGGAGATGTTTCCAAAAGGTGAGAGACATGTTTTTGCAAAGAATTTTCTAGACTTTTGGTAGAGGGAATTAAATCCTGATCGAGATGGATAACATTAAGAAGGTGGAAGCTACACAAAATATGACAGGTGGCTTGATTCAATGCCTCCACCAAAGAGGCACCTTCATACTTGATCCAGGTGGATATTGGTGGCCACCTGCCAAGTCCACCTGGACCCCCACCATTGTCTTTCTCAGCATATTTTGGTCCAGTCTCTGGTCAATGCTGGACACCAAACTCACGAAGTCCACAGCCTTCCATCCTCAAACTGATGGCCAGACAGAGGTTGTCAATAGGATGATTGTGCACATTCTGCGCATGTATAACTCAAAGCATCCACGCACATGGGACGAGAGCCTCCCCTATGTTCAACACAGCTACAACCGAGCTCTTCACAACTCCATTGGCCATAGCCCTTTCCAGGTGGGTTTTGGATTCCAGCCACTATGCCCCATTGATGTGGCCATGCCACTTGCAGCTACTCACACGAATTCAGCTCTGATACCACTGATCCGGATTATGATGGCCTGCAAGAAGAATATCACAGCAGAAGCCACTGCTAAACTCTTCTTTGAACGAGTGTGGGTGCACTTTGGGATCCCACAGTCTATCATCTCAGATCGGGACAGTCAGTTTCTTAGCACATTTTGGTCCAGTCTCTGGTCAATGCTGGACACCAAACTCACGAAGTCCACAGCCTTCCATCCTCAAACTGATGGCCAGACAGAGGTTGTCAATAAAATGATTGTGCACATTTTGCACATGTATAACTCAAAGCATCCACGCACATGGGACGAGAGCCTCCCCTATTTTCAGCACAGCTACAACCGAGCTCTTCACAGCTCCACTGGCCATAGCCCTTTTCAGTTGGGTTTGGGATTCCAACCACTATGCCCCATTGATGTGGCCATGCCACTTGCAGCTACTCACATGAATTCAGCTTATGTCCAGTCCGAAATAGATAAGGCCACTAGCTTCATTGAGCGCATCCAACATATTCGCCAGCAGGTCCATGACATTCTTGAGAAATCAAATGCCAAGTACAAGTAGCGACATGATCAACATC
>APFE030151007.1:9455-57955 GCA_000404065.3 Pinus taeda | reverse complement strand
GGGTCCAACCGCAATTGACAGGCAAAATTTTGAATAGGTGGAGGAGACCGCTCTTGATAGTTTGTTTTGGGCACATGTGAGGGAAGTTTTGCAATTCACCAAGCCCATTTATAGCATGATTCGTTTTGCAAATACATGTAAACCAATGACTAGGGAGGTGTATGAGCAGATGGATGGCATGTTGGGGCAAATAAAAGATATTGTTCAGGAAATTGATCCTAACTTGTATACAAAGATGCACAATTGTGTGTGTGCATTGTGGAATAAACTTAATGTTCCACTACATGCCTTGGCATATATCCTTATGCCAAAATACTGTTCTCCATCTTGGTTGGGCCAACCTGCACCTAGGGGTGGGGTTAGGATCAAACCCCATACAAATCTAGAGGTATCTAAATGATATATGGAAGCATTAGACAAGTTGGTCCTTGACAAGGAGGAGTGTGCTAATGTGTGTCTTGAATTAGGTAGATACTTCAGTTGCACTAGTTCGTTTGGTTCTTTGCATGCAATGGAAGATAGAAACGTATTTGATGCTCTCACATGGTGGGAAGCATATGGCGGCTAGGGACAAGTGCTCTCACAAGTTGTAAATACTTTTTTTGTAGAGAGGTGTTGGAGCACCTACAACTTCATCCATAATGTGAGAAGAAACAAACTCAATGAAAACTGGGCAGAAAACTTGGTTTATGTGCACTACAACTTGAGGTTGTGGAGTCATTATTGTGATCGGGCTTATGAGGATACATCATATAAAACTTGAGACTACAACCCAGAGGATGATAATTTGGAGGATGTCACTATACATCTAGAAGAATTGGAAGCAGAACTTTTGAAAGACGATGATGAAGCAACAACAACGATGCCATGCCCACCATCTAGTAGTAGTGCTAGCGTTCCAACAACTTTTCCTTTGCTGCCGCCACCTCCATCTACATCCTTACGTGGAGGGCATGTGCCTTTTGGTTCCGGTTGTGTGACTATGCGGGAGGAGACTCTTAGAAGACCACCACGACCTGTTCAGAAATTAGACATTTCTTGTGGCAGCAAGAGGCCCAAGCATTAACAATAGATAATAGATTTACTTGTTTTTTCTAGTTTCTAATAGTTTTTATAATTGTTGACTCTTTCTTATTTATTATGATTTTTTTTGTAAAAAATATATGACAATTTAAGTTTGAAGTTTGAAGTTGGCAATTATAACTCATTGGTAATGAATTATGAATATGATGCTTCTGTGAATAAGTTGATAAAGTTGTTTATTATCATTGCATTTTATTTATTATAACAATTTCATTTCATTTGTTTAGTAATTTTTTCTATATATTTGGTGGATCATGTGTCAAATGATGTATTCAGATTTGAAAGGCATTGCAACTTTAGTTTTCTATGATATGAACTGATAGGGTATATTATCCACTTGTGACGTGGGTTGATTGAATTATAAGCTCTAGCTGAGCTTGATGTTTTTTTTGCTTGCACAAGGCAACTAAATATATTAAAAAACAAAAAGATTATTTACAAGAGGTGAACACCTCTGAGAGCGAGAGTGCAGCTCTCTGTCAAAACTTTCTTCAGCAACCTGAAAAGTCTGTGAATGCAGGCTAGCATAACCAAACATAACAAGAGAGATTGTTTGAACTTCATCATGTCTTGACACTGATAGACAAACTCGACATATACAGACTGAGAAACTAGAAATTGACCCGGTTCGCAGGACCGTGACCTCAAAACCCAAACCTCATGACCCCTAACAACATCGATAATTATTGCATACCACCCTACACAAAAAGAGCCAAAAAGAAAGACACACTGAACGCCTGAGGACAGGCTTACCCAGAACACTTCGGACATCAATTTCCCAGCTTCTTCCGCGCCTCAGCCTCTCGCTCCTGCGCACGTTTCTTGCGATCTTCAGCAGCACGAACAGGGTCCCGCTCCCAAGTCACCTCCATACCAACCGGAACAGCTTCAATGCTCTCAATGCCAGGAGGAAGCTTTAGATACAGGGTGTAATCAAACGTATCTTCAGACGCTGCTCTGTTTGTCGTGCTTTGCGGGGAGGAAGACTTGCAGGGATGGGTGTCTTTTTGAACCTCTGAAGGATCCCCAAAAGAGACCAGGGGTTCTTTCCCTTTGAGGCCGCTGATCTCATGTAAAGCTTCCTTCTGCTCAGCGGGATATCCGAAAGTACTATCCACGTCCATCTTACTTTGTTTTCCTGGACTGTAGAAGCTATCCTTAATCTTGGAGGAATTGTCCGTAGATGGGGGAGTCCTTTCTTCCCTATCACCTTCCGAGCATCCATCCCCCTCATCCTCTTCTTCAAAAATAACTGTTATCATTGCCTTGACAACTGGTTTATTCTTCTTGCGTCGGTAGTAGAGCGTCGCAGTCTGCACTGCGTTGCAAACATCTTCTGCAGAATTCTCCGAATTCCCCGAGGGAGGTGAGGCACAGGCCAATGGAGAAATTCTCCGCGGCCTGGAATGGTTACCACTCTGGCTCCCCGAGTTACCACCCCTTTGTGGCCTGCGATAGCCTGCTCGTGGCGCCATGGAAGAAACAGGGCGTGGCTTAACGGCCTTGTGCCTTCGGCTACCCGGAAAAACTTCACGGGGCTTGAAACTCCAATGCCCCTGCCTCAGATGAACCAGGCGGAACCACCCCACGAGCAACAAACGACAACACCCAACAGCAAACAACAAATTCCCCTGAACCAGGTTGGGACACCCAGCTTCCAAAGACAGATTCAACTGAACCAGGCGAGACCACCCAACAGCAGATAACAAATTCAACTGAACCAGGCGAGTCGGACAGGGGAGGGACTCGAGGGTGGCAACACTGCCCTCCGAGCCTCCCTCCACCACGTAAAACTGAACCTCCGAATTACCAGAACCAGAGCCGAATTGCAGATACATAATGAGGCTTGTGTTCTCCATGACCAGATAACGGTTGGCTGAACCTTGGAAAGCCCAACGCAATAAATCGCCATTAAGACTCCCTGAGTCCTTTTGAGCCATAACCAGCCCGGAGCCCATGTCATCCACCTGTCCGCAGCGTGAAAGCATGTCCTCGGCGCATGGGCAACTTAATCAACTTCAATGCAGACATTTACACCCGCATCCGGGTTTATTTGTAGTTAAATATTATTTCTTATCATTATTTGAATTACATTTAATTGAGAGTTAGATGTGGTTTGTTTTTTAGTTACATTTAATTGGGAGTGAGATACGATTTATTTTGATTTGCTATTTTATTTTATTTTTAAAGATAGAGAAGTTATAATTATTTGTAATTAAAATTAATAATTTATTTGATGTATTATTTATAAATATTTACAAGTTTAAAATAAAAATAAGATGAGAAGGATAATTAGTTTAGATTTTTAAGAGAGATGAAAGCTTTTAAGGTGCTTTTTTTTTTCTTGAGTTCAAAACTTGAGGAAAGTTCTATACAGATATTTGATCCTTCTCCGGATTTGGAGTTAAGATGGATTTAGGATGGTTTAAGTAAACAAGTTTTTTTTATTACTTATAAGTAGAATCTCAGGGGTATCAGTGAAATTTGTTTATCAAGTGAACCTATGGGTAAGTTGGCAAAACCTATGTACATGCACAAACACTAATTGTTTTTTCACACATTTATTTCACTAATATTCTTTTCTAGTTATAGATAGAATATTAAAAAATAAATCCAGCAACTAATGGTTTTTTGTGACTCTATGATAGTTATCTAACATGTATGCAAGATCAAAGACAACTAGATACAAATTCTCTTTCCTATTCTACATAGAATAAGTGTGCAAATAGTGAAGTTTGAGGTCGTTGATTTCTTCCAAGTCGAGAGGTATCCCAACACAATGGAAGATTCCCTCACAAATAAAGGTGTATCCATAGATCAAGCAATGATGGCTCATGATGACATAACTATAATTGTCAAACCTATACCATGAAAATGTCATTCATAAATCAGATATTAGGAGTATTGATGGCACTAATTAACATTAAAGGAAAAAAAATTGGGTTGGAAATTCGATGCCATCTTTTTTAGTTTTCAATCAGTTTTGTCAACCATATATTCTCTCACTCTTTATATTTTGTGGCTCCCTTCCATGGTTGTGTGTTGGATCGCGAGTACATGTGGGTAGCCCATGTGATAAAAAATGTAATAAGGGACAGGTGGAAGGTTTAATTCTATTTAATAAATCATGGGGGAGGTAAGGATTTGGTATCTTTATTTTTAAGGTGCAACAAACACACTCGTGGATCTCAGTTTTAATGGAGAAGGATTTTAGTTGCAAAGGCATTAATTCTATGGCCGTTCTTTGGGTTCAGAGAATGTGCTAGGATGATTATTGCTTTAATTCAACTGTGAGAGGTGATGGGATGGTCGTGGTAGGCCTGCAAGGTTATAAGGAAAGTTGGTACATTTTTTCCTCATCGGGATTTGAGTTTGTTTGCCCAAAATTCCTGTAGCGAGGGTAGTTTTCTATGTGATTATCATAATGGAGTGTTTGGGCAAATGTTGAGAAGGATGAACTTAATCAACAGTTGGACTATTTTATGGATTTGATGGAGTACAATATGACTTTGTTAACTAGGTAGGGAGTGATAGGAAAGCATGGATACCAAGCCCAATATGTTCTCTTGCACCAAAAAATCAGCTTCTTCGAGACGAAGATAAATAGATTTGAAGTGGCTTATGATTACTTGAGTCTTAAGCTGGACAAATTGATATCCTTGTTTGAAGGAGGAACTAGTGGGGAGGAAAAGGAATTGATCATTGAGGTCCTCGTATAGTAAAGTGTAGCTCCAGTTCATCGGGTGACAACAACTTTGGAGGGTACTATTGATTTGGCTTCTCCTCCCTCAGCTAAGAATTGATTATCCATAAGTTGGTATTTCATTCGGGGTGAATAATGAATGATAGTCCTTTTTAGTTTTAAATTATGTTCTATAAGTTTTTTTATGTTATAGGAGTATTTTGGAGCCAGTATAAGATATGCCAGATCATAATAGTAGTATACAGTAGATAAAGGGTAAAAAATTTCAAACTCCTTTGACCATTTTTGTATACAATGGATGATGCTTTAGAAGTGTTGGAAAATGTAACTATGTTTGGTCTGTAATAATGTGCTCGATTCATCATGTAATGTACTTGTCAAAAGAATAAAGAAAATAATTATTATTATTGTTATTGTGACTTATTAAAGCATGGGTTTCATTCTTGGGTCACCATGTTTTAGGTCAAAGTCCCCATTTAGGACTTCTAGGATTTATTCTGAGCCTTTAGAGTTATTGTACATTTAAAGAGACCCTTGTTGGGACTTTGAATCATGTAGAAAGGTAAAGTATTGTGTCAAATATGAATTATGTAACCTCCACACCATGTCAACCTAAGGGAACATCGAGTCGGCCTAAGGAACCCATTGAACCCCACTAGAATCCTATAAAGGGAAGGTCATCAAAATCATTTGGATCATTCTCTTGTCAAGTTCAAATTCTCTTGTAGCTGGGAAGAAGTGTGAAAATCTCTTATTGTTGGGCAAAAGTGCGAAGTTCTCTTCTAGCTGAGAAAGTCTGTTGCTGAGAAGCCGAAGTGAGTGCAGGTTTGGGGAAGTCTAAGAAGATAAGGAAAATCAAAGTATTGGTGTCTCTCTCTCTATTTCGTGTCTTGGAATGGGAGATCGAAGTCTTCCAAGTTTCATAGTTGCCGGAAGCTGCTAGTTGCCGTAAGTTGTTGCATAGTCGAAGTTGCTGGGAAGAGGTCAAAATTCTGGGAGGCTGACTTGGTGTGGAGGGAGGGTATGGTCTTAGTCTAGGGTGAAGAGTCTGAAAGAATACTATTGAAAGGAAGAATTATCTTGACTGAAATTTTTGCTCGAGGGGGGTTTTTCCCTGGCATGTGCCTACATCTAGTCTCTATTGTTTTATGTGCTGCTACTTTTGGTAATTGCTTGATGAAATAAAGAAAAAATACATAAAGAATTGTAATAATAAGAAATATCACAAGTAATTATCAAAAGCAAGAAAATCTTTACCGCCTTTCTGATTTTCTAACATGGTATTATAGGTTTGGTGAAGAAGGAAAAAAAGGTCATCTCTAGCACTTGATACATTCATAGGTACTATCTGAAGGAAGCAGTCTATTATATTCAACCAGGATGTCTAACTCAATACAGGGTGAGAAAAAACTTGAAGGAGCATCTATCTTCAGATCCTAGAAGAAGAGTATTGACTTAATCCTTGGGAAGAACAAGGTGCTGGATTTGGTAAAAGGAAATGTAAGGAAGCCTACAGAAGAAGCCAGTGATGTCGACAAAGAAAAATTCAGGGATTCAGAATTGGTGGCTATGACTCTAATGGTAGAAGGGATAAAAGACAATCTTGTCCCATTCATAGCTAACATTGATGCTTCTAAGGAGATGTATAAAGCCTTGTCAACGCTGTTCACTATTAATAACATTGGTCAAGTAGCAAGTTTGAAGAATGATCTGAGGACTACAAAGATGATTAAAGAAGATACTATGGCATCCTTCTTTGTGAATATAGCTAGACTCAGGGATGACCTCTTGAACATTGATGAGATTGTTTCAGAAAAAGAACTAGTGATCACTTCTCTATTAGGATTTCCATCCTCTTGGGGTGCATTTGTTGTAGGTCTTGGAAGGTAGCTCCCACCTTTGAAGAATTATGGAATGCCTGTAGTCAACAAAAATTAAGAATCTGAATGGTTTCCAATCCTAAAGGAATATTAAAAGCTTATGTTTCTCATCATAAAGGGAAGAGAACGAAGGGACCGAGGAAGAAAGTTGACAGCTCCAAGATAGAGTGTTATCGATGTCATAAAAAGGGTCACTACAAAAGTGACTGTCTCGAGAATCCAAAGAATAAGAAGAGAGGAAGGGATCAAGCCAACCTTGCTATAGAAGGAGACTCAAAAAAATTCAAGCTCTAAGAACCCGACATTAGGGACTTACACTATTAAGTCTTTTTCTTGTAGCTTTACATATATATTTTGGAAAAGACATTTATTTTTGTTTTAAGTTTGTAGGTTTCCCTCAAGCTTTGGAGGGAGCCCCCCAAAAACTCCCAAAGATAAGTATTTCATGTCTTTTTGGCTTTGGGTTCATGTATTCATAAGGTTTGATTATATTAAATACTAATCACCTTTCCCCCTATGTTGTCTTGATTAGGGAAAACATCTACAAGATGGAGGATCTCTCAAGACAAGGTTAGTCAAGAAACAAGGATATGATTTGATTGAAATGATTATTCATTTTATTATCTATTACTAACTTTGTTGTGACTAGATATATTGAATCTTAGTGATTATTGCTTGGGTGATTCATCTCTTGATAAATCTACCCACCCCACTCTTATTCTTGATTGACTATGTAGAACCCTAGACATGTTTTGGAAAACCATAAACAAAGGGTATGCTAATGTGAATTTATAAAAACCTAAGGTTCTAGAAAACCATAGCTAGAGTTCAAGTGGAACCTAAAGAACATAAAACACAAATTGATTAATATATATAATGTTGCACAACTTCCTTTTCATTCATTTCGAACATACAAACTTGTAGGCATAAGAAGAGATACTCCTCCTCCGATTTGATACCTTCTTTATTCACAAACTTAAGGAAATGGTTTGTTTCCTCTTCTCTCCACATGAAGGGAGACGAAAAGACAATCATGTGTTCTAATCATTACAATGGAAATAACTCTTACATTCCTAGACTCTTCGACTTATTCAGGAATACTCCAATTCCTATATCTAAATTATATATTTAGATTTCTAACAAAAACAACAAAATCAATTTGTCAACTTAACATGTGGCCAATCCACCACATTGTCAATCTCTGCTCCATTTCTTCATCTCGAGCTCAATCTAATGCACCTGCATCATACTCCCCAGGAAGGAAAAATTCATGAGCTCTTGCTCATAAGGTCCTCTACAGAACAAACTGCCTTATATAGAGTTACAACACTCATCCATGTAGAATCCTCCTTCGAACGGTCCTTACACTTCACCAAAAAATCCAAATACTCTTTTCCCTTAGTGTGCTTTGCAACTCTAGCGTCCAAGATTCTCTCAGCCTTTAGACCCTCTGTCATAGGCATCTGCTTCATCTAGCTCTGTTCACTGACCTCTCCACTGATCTCATTTGCTGTAGATGGACCTTCATCACTAGCTTGATAGGGATACAAATCAACCACATTGAAAATAGATGAGATACCTATGCCCATAGGTAACTCCATTTCATAAGAATTTGCAGAAAATTTTCAAAGTATCCTACAAGGTCCTACTTTCTTCATCTTGAGTTTATTATATTCCCCTCTTGGGAATATTGCCTTTCTCAAGTGGGCTAAGACCATGTCCCCTACCTCAAAGTTTACCTCTTTTATCCTTAAGTATTCTCTTTGTTTTTACTTATAGTTGTTGTCTTGAAACTTTTTTTATTTTATTTTTATTTTTATTTCCTCATGTAAGTCACTCATTTATACTACAAAATATTACCCATCAACATTCCTTTCCTCAAGTTTTACCACATCACCCAATTCACAAATCCATATAGGATACATTCCATACAAGATCTGAAACATATTCTTCCTTGTGCTCCTATTTGGAAAATTATTGTTTGCAAACTCAACTTGAGATAACACATGATCCCACTGCTTGGGATGCTCACCCACAAGGCTCCTCAATATCTCTTCGAGACTCATGTTGACAAATTTAGTCTTCCCATCATATTGTGGATGATAGGATGAAATGAAGCTCAATTTTTTTCCAAGATTCTTCCATAAGGTCCTCCAAAAATTCCCCGTGAACCTTGTGTCCATGTTAGAGATTATGATCTTCGGAAAGCCATGCAATCAGATAATCTTATTGAAGAAAAAATGGGCCACATGTGTAGCATCACTGGTATAGTAACACAGGATAAACTGAGCCATCTTTGTAAATTTGTCCACAACTACAAATATGGATTCCTTACCTTGTTGCATCCTTGGTAAACCCAAAACAAAGTCTGTACTCACCGATTCCCATGATCTGTTGGGAATTGGGAAAAAGGGTATATAGTCTGGAATTTTGACTCCTCCCTTTTGCATGTTGACACACTCTACATTTTCCTACATATTTATGCACATCTTCCCTCATCTTTGGCCAAAAATAAAAAATTTCTAGCTGCCTAAGTGTCTTATCTACACCAAAATTCCCTACCAATCCTCCCTTGTGATTTTCTAGTACTAGATCCTCTCTCATTGAGAAACTAGGAATGCATAATCAATTGTTCTTGAACAACAAACCATCTTGCAACATAAACTCCCTCCATGGGTTGCTATCTTTGCCCACAAGGTTCTTACATGCTTCAAAGGCCTCTTGAAATTAAGCATCATCCTCATACAAGTCATTTAAATACTCAAATCCCAAAATATGTACATGGCATCCCTGCATGATCAAACTCCTCCTGCTGAAAGAACCGACTACCTTATTCTCTTTCCCACACATATGTTTTAGAAAAAAGGTGAAACTTTGTAGGAATTCCACCCACTTGGCATGCTTATGGTTCAACTTGTATTGTTTCATTATATACTATAATGCAGAATTATCAGAGAACAAAACAAACTCTTTGGACATTAAATAGTGTCTCCAATGCTTCAAAGCTTGAAACACTGCACATATTTCGTTGTCATGAGAGGAGTATTTATGTTTTGAATCATTCAAATTTTCACTGAAATATGCAACAATTTTACCTTCTTGACTCAATACTACTCCAATGGCTATTCTACTGACATCATATCTGACTTGGAAAAGATGATTGGAGATAGGTAGTTTCAACACAGGTTTCTTAGTGATCTTCCTCTTCAAGAATTGGAAAGTTTTCTCTATTGTTGTTGTCCAACAAAATCGTTGCATATCATTCTTGATTGTTTCAATGATGGGTGCAAAAATATCACTAAAGTTCTTGATGAACTTCCGATAGAAGCTAGATAAGCCATGAAAGCTTCTAACTTCAAAAATGTTCTTGGGTGAAGGCCAACTTACAATCACCTCTATTTCTCCAGATCCATTTTCAGTCCATCCTTTGAAATAGAAAAGCCTAAATTTACCAACTTAGACTTAATGGGAGTACATTTCTTTAGGTTAATCAACAGTTTCTCTTGCTGCAACCTCTATAGAACATACCTTACATTCTTAAGGTGTTCTTCCTTTGTTCGGATGAAAATAAAAATATCATCCAAATAAGCAATAACAAACTTTTCGACGAATTCCTTCAAGACCCCATTCATCAGCTGCATGAAGGGACTTGGTACATTTTCTAGTCCAAATGGCATGAAAAACCATTCATATAGTTCACTATTGGTCTTGAAATTTGTCTTCCGCTCGTCCCCTTCTATGATCTAGATCTGATGATAACTACTCTTCAAATCAACCTTCGAAAAGTAGGCTCATCCACTCAAACAATCCATCATGTGTTGGGCCCAACCCAACTTGGCTTGAATTATGCTGAAGAATTCGCATTTTGGGGAGCGGAGTGCAAAGTAAAATATGCAGAGAGTGTGAAGTGGACTACATAGTGGAGTAGCAAAAGGCGACCACACAATAGATATACCATGCGGTATATGGACCTAGAAGTGGGTCAAAACCCCTCCCTTTTTGTAAAAGAATATAATATTGAATGATTTCATACCATAGTCCCTTGTATTTTGGAAACCATGGTATTAGGTCCATGGTAATGTAGCGATGTAATCCCTCAATGTAATAGTATATATAGGGAACAATAATAAAGAATAGGACCATCTTAGGATCATATGATGTATTGAATAGTTGAATCTTTGTGATTGGGTTTTGTGGAGAAGGATAGGATATGTAGCTGAGTACACAGAGGCCTAAGTTTGTAGCTGAGTACGTAGATGACCTGTGGCTGAGTACGCAGGTCACGAACTATTTGTTGTACAAATTCCATATTATAAGCAATCATTCTTGTGGACATAGTCCCACATTGGGATGAACCACGGTAAAATATGTTTCTTCATGTATTGATTTTATTATTACCTACACTTTATTTTAGTACTATGAAGTTTATGAATGTTTGAGTAATGAATGTAATTCTATGAAGTAATATATAAGTGTGAAGTAGTTCAAGAATGCGAAGTAGTTATAAGTGATAAAGTACTAAGAAAATACAAAAGTGCCACATCGTAGCATCCCTCAGGCTGCAGAAACCTAGTTCTGCAACCTCCCATCGTCACTTTGGGTGAGACTGCGAACTTCTTGTAGGTTGTTGCTGAAAGGGTCAGTGATTGAGGTTTTTTTTGTTGCACAGTAAAGTTCTAACTTGGTTCATACCAAACTAAGCCAACAAATGGTTCTGTTGTCAGGAAGAGAATCTCTATGAGGTATGTTTATGTGTCATCCATTGAAGAAATAAATTCAAGATTGGGTAGAACAGAAGGAACGAGAATTTGCAGAAGAAGAAAATAGAAGCCCTCATTTATCAACTAGGAGGTGGTTGGAGAAGTATGTTTTCGAAGATCAATACAAAATCTTCTTCGGCTCGTTCCATGTGGAGCTATACGAGTGGATATCAAGGTTGACTGAGTGAATATATTGTTTTAAAGGAGATGAACCTAAGGAGTGGATTCCCGAACTAATACAGTGACTCAAGAACATTGACAACATGATCTCAAGAGTTGTTGACTTCTAGATTGACAACATCTTGGGAGTATTCATTATGGAGTTCGCGGTAAACTCGATTGTGTCCTATAGTGAAGAAGAACATAAAATTTTCAAAGGACCATGAGGTAAGTTCTTGAAATATCTAAAACTTTAGATTAAGATGTTTTGTCCAAAAGGGGAATTTTACAAATGCAGTCAGATTATTAGTTACTTATGTTTGGGAGAAGATTCAAAGAAGAAACTAGAACGACGTGAAGTGGAAAGAGATATAGAATAGAAACTAGGAAGATATCTCGTGGCCTAAATCTGAGGCTTTTATAGAAACTGAATATAGCCCTCTGTTATTTGAGTCTGAAAGTGAAGAAAATCGCCTTGAGAACCTTGAAGGAACTCCACAGTATTCACCCGTCCAGCCTGAAAGTTCACCGAAGCCATAATCAAGTACTAATTAGGGTGCTTTTGGTTTTCCTCCCCCACCTCCTGCCCCTCCCCATCCAAGAAGAACTATTGTTGATGATATTAAGCTATCTATCTTTAAAGGGATTAGATCGGAGGATCTAAATTAGTTCTCGTTTTTATGTGAAGCAGTATGGAAAACAAAGCAAGTCCATGATGAAACTATAAAGAAAGTGCAACTTGTCACAACAATTTGAGATAGAGCACTGACATTATATGAAGTATTCAAACAATTAGATCATTTCATTTGCAGACATTAAAATAACACTGGTAAAAGAATTTAAGAAGCCGAAGTTTGAGTCATAGCGCAACACAGAATTAAAAGAAATCAAACAAAATCCTATTGAGTTTGTTTGGGAATTTGATCAAAGATTCAAGATATTATTGGATTAGATGAGATTCGAAATAGCTCTGCAAAAACATAAAGAATGGTTTATAGTTGTGCTACTTCCACATATATGACTACCTTTGTCACAACATAAGATAGAAACTTAAGCTGAAGCTTTAGAACTTGCAATGAAATTAGAAGCTTCGCCTATAGGGGATATGAAGAAAAGTAAGGAAGTCAGAAAAGAAGCATGGTTTACAAAGTGTAAATTATAAGGCCACTCTAAAGAACACTTTCCTCTCTTCAGAAATTACATGGCTAGTGGAGAACCTAATCATTTGAATGCTGAATCCAGCTTATGGTGTGAGATATGTAAAAATAGAGGTGAACATCGTGCAAAAGTTTTCTACCTATTGTAGAATTATATCCATACTCCAAGAAAATTATATTGCAAATTCTACAAATCAGTAGGGCACGATGAGAACAATTGTTGAGCTTATGAATTAATTATGGAGCGAACTACTGATGCCTATAGAATGCAAGTTAATGAAAATGGACATGAGGAACATGGAGAGTATAGTGGTCGAGATGGTCATCAAGGCCGAGGTCGAGGTGGTGGAGCTGGTCGAGGCTATGGATAGATTATTTGCTACAACTACGGTCAGACAGGACACTTTGCAAGAGATTGTTAGAATCCTACTACAACATGTAAGTATTCAAAATCATTTGATCATGTAATTGAGGAGTGCCTGGTACTTATGGAAAAAATGCAAGAAATGAAAAATCAACAACCAACACAGAATATTCAGATGATGACTATGAAACCAAGGACCGGAACCTCACTTTAATATTGTAACAAGGAGTGGAAATGATAAAGTAGATAGAAAAAACGAAGCTAAAGCTACATGGGTTATAAAACCTACTGAAAAATCCCATGTGTTTGATATTCAAAAGGAAAATTAAGTCTTTATGGAAGTGAAGCGAAGTTTTATGGATGTAGGGGCTTCGACATCTAGCGTGTAGTAGAATCAGAATAATAACTGTGATGTATCATCTTCAACACAAAGCCAAGCTATGACAACACAAGAACATGATGCAACATATAAGGTAGATACTTTAAAATATTGACTTCAAACTTATGTGAAATTATTGTGATATCAAAGAGCTATAGAAGGAATTCATGAATTTTTAAATTCCTGCGCATCTAAGGAAGTACTGTAGAGTGAAATGCGTAAAGTTAACAACTTACATAGACAGAAGAGGACTGGAAAGCAAATGAGGCTTAGTGCACAAATAGGAGAATATGACACAAACCAAGTTATTTTAGATTTGGGATTTGAATCTAATGTCCCAACAAATAAAATATGGGAGTTATTGGGTAAACTGTAGTTGCAATGGTCACCTATTCAACTAAGAATGGTGAATCAACAAAAGATTGTTCCTTTAGGAATATTATCAGGCATTACATTGGACATTGAAGGGGTGCATACTACTATTGATTGTGAAGTAATAGAAATTGTGGATGACAGTAACACCTATCCTGCATTACTGGGACTAGATTGGGATTTTTCCAACATGGCTATAATAAACTTAAAGAAGAGGCAAATGATATTTGGAAGCAACAAGATGAGAATGATTTCCATTGGATCCATTAGAAGGAGCAAGGTATACCGAACCGATTAAAGAGGAGTACATCACTGCTGATATAGATAACATCTATCAGATGACAACAAAAGAACAAGACTGTGTTAACTCTATAGAAGGCAAGTTAAGTTGGGAGAATGGTAGTTCGTGTGCTTCAAATTCAGAAGAAGAATTGGAAAATTGGCAAAACATGTTACATGAAATATCTACAAGGCAATGCGCAAGAATCACTAAAGCAGTTTGATGTATGACAACTGAGGTATGTGTGATACCTTTTTATGATGGTTTGGGTGATATAAATACTTTTCTTGAAGAATATGAAGAAAAGGTATCAAAGTGTCAAAGATTGTTAGCTCTGGATATATCCCTAAGAGCTACTCTTACTAGATGGTGGGGTACACATAAGAAGAATATAGGAACTTGGAAAGAATGTCGAAGGTTGATATGGATAAGGTTTGGTAAGGTAGAAATAGAGTTGGTAGATAAATATGATGGTCAAACAGATCATAGAGAACACATCCAACTCTACATGACAACATCGAAGGAGCATGAGAATAATGGGTGCATGAGTTCATCCACACATTGGAGACAATTCCTCAAAATTGGCACCTGGAAACAAAACTTCGACATGTTATTGCGAACTGGGTAGAGACAGTTGATGGGTTTATATTGAAAATGAGCTTTGAAGATGATTGTCCATGTATAGATTCAACCCTTTAGATAGTTAGAAATAATATTTTTGAGAATGAAATTCCACTCACTTGGCAGCCTGATTGGGTAGCGCAACTACAGAATGTACTACAATGCTACAACCTCGCTGTAGAAGAAGATGAAGACCTTCGTAATATTGACATAACAGAATATGAACGCTACCGAAAAGTGAATAAACATGAGTTATAAATGCCTGATATAACAAAGACATTGAAGACAAAGAAGGTGAATATAGGATCAAAAGAGGAGTTGAAGTTTGCAACTATAGGAGATTATTGGGATGAAGAAAGAGTCAGAATAGTGACAAATATTCTTCATAATACCAAGAGTTATTTCCCACTAAGTTTTCATATATGAAGGGCATCATAGGATATTTAGGTGTTATGAAGATTCCTCTAAAGCCTGATGCGAATCTAGTTAAGCAAAGGCCTTATAGACTGAATCCAAAGTACAAAGAAAAATGAAGAAAGAACTTGACAAAATGATATCAGTTGGAATGATTGACCCTATGGAAGAATCAAAGTGGGTAAGTCCTATGGTAGTACAAGAAAATAAAACAGAAGGAGAAATAAGGATTTGTGTTGATTTAAGGAAGTTAAATGGTGCATGTCTACATGACTCATTCCCTATTCCTTTCACTGATGAAGTATTGGAAAATGTAGTAGTTCAAGAAGCATATTCATTTACAAATGGATTTTCAGGATACTAGCAGATTAGATTTGCACCAGAAGATTGACATAAGACCACCTCAGCTACATAATGGGGTTCATATTAGTATACATTGATGCCTTTTGGACTGAAGAATGCCCCTGCCATATTTTCATAAGTGGTGGTTGTATCTTTCAAAGAATATATTCACAAGTTTTTAGAAGTATACTTTGATGATTGGACAATATTTAAGTTTTTGAAGAAACATGTTGCGAGCTTAAGACTGATGCTCGATGCATGTAAGCAGTATCACATTTCTCTAAATATCAAAAAATGCATATTTTGTACCTTTTGGTATATTACTAGGACATATTGTCTGCAAGCAAGGATTGATGGTGGATCCTGCAAAGATTGCTATTATTGTAAATTTACCTCCACCAAAGATAGTAAGACAACTTCACACCACATTAGGACATATAACATATTGTAATTTTTTGATCAAGGGATATGCATAGATTAGTGCACCTATCGAAAAATTTCTGAAGAAATATGTAACATTTCTATGGAATGAAGAATGTCAAAAGAGCCTCAACACAATAAAAGAAAATATGGTAACTGCTCCTATACTAGGTATATTACTAGGAATGAAGAATGTCAAAAGAGCCTTGACACACTAAAAGAAGATATGGTAACTACTCCTATACTGGGTATATTACTAGGACATATTGTATGCAAGCAAGGATTGATGGTGGATCCTGCAAAGATTTCTATTATTGTAAATTTACCTCCACTAAAGATAGTAAGATAGCTTCACACCACATTAGGACATATAACATATTGCAATTTTTTTATCAAGGGATATGCATAGATTAGTGCGTCTATCGAAAAATTGTTGAAGAAAGATGTAACATTCCTATGGAATGAAGAATGTCAAAAGAGCCTCGACACACTAACTGTACTGGTATTCCTAGATCGGAATAAGGAATTTCATGTTCACGTGGATGCTTCATGCACAACTTTAGGGGTGGTATTGGCACAACCTAGTGCAAGGGAAATCGGTCACCCTATAGCTTTTGCAAGTAGGAAACTGTCTAAAGCTAAGAAGAAATATATAACTACATAAATGGAAGGATTGGTTATGATATATGCTTTACAAAATTTTGGACATTATTTGTTGGGATCACACTTCAAGGTGTTCACAAATCACTCTGCACTAAAGAACTTGGTCAATAAGTCTATTTTAGGAGGAAATATTTGGAGATGGTTATTACTGATTTAGGAGTATGACTTTGAATTTGTTGTTAATCCAGGAAGAATAAATGTTGGACCTAATCATTTATCAAGGTTGGAAACATGAGAAGAACCAATGAATATAGAGGATAATCTTCTTGATGCGAAACCGTTTGTAATTAGGATAGCAGATGATCACTTTGCTAATATTATTCAGTTCTTAACCATAGGGATGGCCCCTTCAGAATACACTATGCAACAAAAGAAAGAATTGATATAATATTTCTCACTAATAGCAGGACATTTGTATAAGATGGGACCAGAAGAAATACTGTGTAGGTATGTTCCTGAGCACGGAAGATAGATAATTTTAACAAAAGCTCATAGTGGCATAGATGGTGGACATTATGCAGGAAAAGCTAATGCCCTGAAAAATTTATGAGTAGGATTATGTTGGCCTACACTACACAAAGATGCAAAGGAGTATTGTGGAGTTTTTGATATCTTCCAAAGAACAGGTAAACCTTCAAGTAGAGATGAAATGCCACTAGTGCCACAAGTAACATTGCAGGCTTTTGATAAATGGGCTATTGATTTTGTTGAACCTATCAATCCACTAGGGAAAAGGACTGGTGTGAGGTATATAATCACTGTGACTGATTATTTGACAAGGTAAGCCGAAGCACAACCAGTGAAGGATTGCAACATATAAACTGCTGCGAAGTTCATATCTGAATACACACTATCTAGATTTGGGTGTCCAAATATATTAATGAGTGATCAAGGATCACATTTCTTGAATAAGACCATTGAGGCATTAACTGAATAATTTCAGGTTTACCACCAAAAGAGCATTCCTTGTCTCCCTTAGGCAAATGGAACTGTGGAAGCATTCAATAAAATTTTGGAGAATGCACTGACCAAGGTATTTATTGTAAACAAGGATGATTGGGATCTTAGAATTCCAGTAGTGTTATGGGCTTATACGACTACATGCAAAAAATTGACAGGTTAGACACCCTTTAGGTTGGTTTATGGGCAAGAAGCTATGATACCCATGGAATACATTGTCCCTAGCCTAATAATTACATCTTTTACAAACATGACAGACCCTGACATAATGAAAGAAATGATGTTTCAGTTACTGGCTCAGGAAGAAGACAAGTTTATAGCAGGATTTCATCAACAAGTTCAAAAAGCAAGAGAAAGGGCTTGGCATGACAGGCACATTTAGCAAAAGAAGTTTCAGGTAGGAGACCTTGTTCTCCTCTATGAAAGTAAGTATGTAAAATTTCCAAGGAGATTCAAAACACACTGGTTAGGCCCATATGTTATAAGATATATTACTAATGGAGGCACAACGTAGTTAACAAAGTTAAATGGAGAACCAATTCAAGGAAAAGTAAATGGCATTAGGTTGAAGTTGTAGAGGGTTGACCATGTCCCTATGACTTTGCTCTAAAGAAGAAAGGAGGAAATTCTTAGTGTCACATGCAGTTGAAAGTGGACATTGGACTATAAACTATGCTATAGAAAGACAGAGGTGTGCTACAATAGGGGACGTGTCAAATTTTGTTTGAAAAGTATAAATATGACTGTTAAAAGGGTAAAGACACGTGCAAAGTTGCATTTAAGACAACATACTGGAAGAATTTAAGTATAGATATGCATTTGATGATGAAATATGAACAAAATCGAGATAAAATCAAATCTAATGATGAGGTTCGAAGGTCAAAATTGTTATAAATAACTGAATCCTGCTCAGATTAAGAACTTTTCTAAATTGAGAGCTCGAGTGATTAATAGTACGAAGAACTTGCATGAGACTCTACTGTGTATGTCAACTGAGCGATCTTTGGAGGAGATTATGCGGAATTTTCATGAGAAAGGATTGTCTAGAGTCATGGAAGCCATAGATATGTCTGCCCCAGCTGTTGAAACATTCGTAGTAGCATCACCCACAGTAGAAGCACCGCTGCCACAAAAGTCATAGAGATCACCAAGGAAGAAGCAAACCAAGGAAGAAAGAACCAAGAAAAATCAAGACAAGAAGCCTATCAAACCTGTGAAGCCTCAGAAGAAACCTTAACAGGTTGATATTGAATAAGAAGTGGAGGAAATATAGGCAAAGGAAGGTGGCACAATATTTATCTCACCTCTTCCATCATACATCCCATCGTGGAAGCCAAACTCTAAACCAGTAAAATATGCCAAAAATGTGAAGTATGGGGAATTCAAACCTTTATTGCTAGAGGATGTGTCATTTGAAGGAGAGATTTTAGGAAAAATTCCACAGCAGAAATTCACAGACACTTATTTTAATGACCGGACAAAGTACCCACAGTTTGCACCAGATCGGTACTTACAACAGTTTCACTACCCAAACAATGAAGTGATGAGATTGGAACCATAATGGTGGGAAAATGGGTTGGGGCATTCAAGACTGCTCACCATGTTGAATGTACCACACTTCGGCAGAAGTTCAACAAACACAACATGTGTGTGACAATTGTTGGTGTTTATACATGATGGACACCTATGGATGGGAAATAAAATCCCCATAGACCAAATGTTGATCGAGAGGATCACAAAGTTATCATACCAAGGGCAGAACCTTGTAGAGGAGTTCGTGGGGAAGGATTAAGATCGCACCTTGGAATAAAATATGAAGAAGAAGTATGGGCTGGTCAAAGGCAGAAGGGGCTACAACACAAACTCAATCAGCGACCAAGCAATTCATTTTGTGGCACATATTTTGGTTGGAAAAACTATGAGGAAGTGTCGTGCAAATGCATTTCTTGCATTGGTGGTGTCTTTAACTGTGCAGTGGGAAAATGGAGTCTAATATAACTGGGCTGCGTATTTATGCAAGGAATTCCTAGATGACTACCGCCAGGTCTAGGAGAAAGATGCAATTTTTCACTACGCCTGGTTAATTTTGATCATTGCACTTTTAACATGGAAAGAGACAGAGGATACACATTATCCTCCAGTCCCTACAAATGTATGTGAGGCCGTGAGGTATGCTTCGATGTGGCATACCAATCAACCATCGTGTGCACATGAAAATATAATCTTTTTTATATTATACCAGATGGATCTACACATGCTCATAAACCAACATCTGCGCCTCTTGCCAAGTTTGTACAAACAATACAACGCTATGGTGAGGTTCAAGGAAAATTTCCATAAAGTATAAATACAGGCGCGCAGAGACACAAAGAAAAAAGGGCATGTTTTTCCATACATGGTCAAAGAGGATGATTTGGTAGCATTAGTACAAAAATGGTCCACATAATGGATACTTTGCTGGAGAAAGCAAGGGACAGTTCCACAGAAGAAGAAGAACTTGACACTTTGCACCATTGTGAAGCTAGTGGAAAGAATAAAGAGAAGGAATGATATGAAGAGAAAGAGGAAGAGGAAGAAGAACATCACAAAGAAGAACACCATGAAAAATAACATCATGAGGAGGAGCCTCAAGAAGGTGAAGATAGTCCTAAGTAGACAGAGAAGGCAAAAGTAGAGAACTCTGCAGCAGAAAAAAGGAATATGAAGAGTGGAGCTTTGCCGAGTAGGAGAAAGGAGCACACAGTGGATAAAGCCAAGGACACACTGTCACTGGTCCTTATTGATGGGGGCCTAGATGAGATTGGCGAGAAAGTTTAAGAAGCCACCGTGAGTCATGGAGAAAGATAGAGGATTGCTATGGCGCACTCGTCATTGGTGTCGAGCATAGTATAGCAAAGCTAAAGTTACTGACATAAGCATCCAAAGAACCAACGCATCTAACTTAGCCAACGTAGTTAACTCAAGGATTCTAATCAGAAAGGCTGAGAGAAACACTGTTTGGGATGAGAATAATGCGGATACCTGCTGGAGCTCTACAGTTCAACTCTATCGAGGTGAAGCAACATGTGAAGAATTGGGATCATATCAACATGAATATGGAAGTGCTTCCCATTATAGTGTTACATGAGTTACACCAAGGCATCACAAATGAGTTAAAGGAACGAGAACAACACACTTCAAGGTTGAATATTCAAATAGAACAAGAATGAGATGCGTTGAAGAAACAACTTGACCAAGCAATCAAAGAAAAGGAGCAGGAAGAGCTACAACAATAGAAATTAAAGGAAGTGATCGAAGCCGCTTGTAGAGAAGTTCCAGACATGGATGTCCATGAGGAGGAATCTGTAGAAGACAAGGTTGCGAAGCTCGCCCTTGCAGTAAGGGAATACAAGGGTAAAATTTTCGAAGTGAAATTTAAATATGAGATGCAGATTAGTGAGCTTTGAATGAAGTTGCAGCTGACTATGCCATCATATGTAAGAAGTCAGAGGGAGGCTGACCTAAATTTAGTCATGGTTAACATCTCTATAGCATTGGTGGACTACAACAAACTACTGGATGAAAGTTTGCAAATTTGGACTTCACTGCAGGAACATCCAAATATTAAGGAACAACGGGAGGAAATTTAGCAGAGGAAACAATAGTTAGAGGAGAGTCGAGTAGCTATGAAGACATTGTCTATATCACAAAATCTCACAAAGGTCAATGAATCAAAGGTGTTGCAGAAGAGGATCGAAGAGTTGAAGAGGGAAGAGAAGACATTGATAGAAAGAACTCAACCTTGGCAAGATGAGGCCCTTAAGCTCTCATAGATAGTAGATGAGACGATTCAAGAGCTTTGATAGAAGGAGGAAACATTTCTACAGAAGGCTATAGAACATGTAACATAAGAATTTTTGGAGGAAGCACGCATCGAGGATAAAAATATGATAGAAGTGCTCCAACAGTTCAACAAGACCTACAATAGCATTGCAGAAAAGATCAGAGGTACAACAACTAAGTGACTGGGGATGAGTCATAGGTGAGTGTTGGGGGCATGTTGGGCGCAACCTAAATTGGCCTGAATTTTGCTAAAGACTCCACCTTTTGAGGAGAGGAGTGCAAAGTAAAATATGCACTAGAGCGTGAAGTGGACCGAACAGTGGAGACACGGAGCGCCAAAAGCAGACCCCACAATAGATATATCGTGCGGTACATGGACCTAGGAGTGGGTCAAAATACCTCCCTTTTTGTAAAAGCATATAATAATGAATGATTTTGGACCATAGTCCCTTGTATTTTGGAAACCATGGTATTGTGTCCATGGTAATGTAGCAATGTAATCCCTTAAAGTAATATTATATATAGGGATCAGTAATAAAGAATATGATCATCTTAGGATCATATCATGTATTGAATAGTTGAATCTTTGTGATTAGGTTTTGTGGTGAAGGAAAGACTTTGCAGTTGAGTGTGTAGAGGCCTAATTCTGTAGCTGAGTGTGAAGATGACCTGCAGCTGAGTGCGCAGGTCAGGAACTGTTTGTTATACAAATTCTATATTATAAGAAATAGTTCTTGTGGACGTAGTCCCACATTGAGATGAACCACAGTAAAATATGTGTCTTCATGTATTGATTTTCTTATCACCTGCACTTTATTTCAGTGCTAAGAAATTTATGAATGTTTAAGTAATGAATGTAATTCTACAAAGTAATATATAAGTGTGAAGTAGTTCAAGAATGCAAAGTAGTTATAAGTGATAAAGCATAAGGAAAATACAAAAGTTCCACATCGCAACATCCCTCAGGCTATAGAAGCCTGGTTGTACAACCTCCCATAGTCACTTCGGGTGAGAATGCGACTTGCTTGCAAGTCGTTGCCAAAAGGGCCAGTGATTGAGGATTTTTTTGGTGTGCAGTCAAGTCCGAACTTGGGTCAACCCAACCTAAGCCAACATCATGTCATCCATCCGTGGCAATGGAAATATGTACCTAATTATGATTTTGTTGATTTCTCTGGAATTTGTGTACATCCTCCATTCTCCATCTTTATTTGGACTAAGTACTCCAAGGACAACACATGGACTCAATTTCTCCCTTATCAACCCTTTATCCATCAATCCTTGAACCTATTTCCTTATTTCCTCATTCTTCTTGGGTGTCATTAGGTAGGAAAATTTATTCGAAGGCATGCTCCTGATATCAGGTCTATGTGATGGCTGATACTTCTCTTAGGTGGAAACTCACTCAGAAAATCATCTGCTATGATATCAGTAAACTCATGCAACATCTCTTGAATCTCAAAAGGAAAATCTTCCATTTCAGTGTGCAAATGTATTACCTTTGGTTTGCAAACCACTACATAGATGACCTCTTCTTTCTCCATTTGTTGCAGAAATTATTTTCCTCCTAACAATAGTGTTTTACGATACTCTTCCTAGTTGTACTCTCCTCCTTTAATGGTACAAGATTATGCTTGATACCATCCTTTTCAAACTTGTAGGTGTTTTCCTCTCCATCATGCACCACTTTTCTATCAAATTTCCAAGGTCGATCCAAAAGGAGGTCCAACTGTATTTCCATTTCCTCTAGCAAAACCATGGCTCTGCCTAAATTATGATTCCTTGTTATTTTCTCTTCTTCCTTCAAGGAAAACTAATATGCTTCTTCCATCATCTTGGGAGAAAACATTTTGATTTCATCATTAATCTAATACTTCAAGCCATTGATGTACCTTGTTGTTTTCTTTGGGGTGTCTTCTATGTATCATGTCCTCAAATTCACATTGTAAAGATCCTCGCTATACTCTCTTACTATCAACAACCTTTGCTTGAGGTTATTCACTTGCCTGTAGAGGGATAGTTGATAGTTTTTCAGGAAAAATTTCCCTTCATGTTTGCTACCATATTGTCCCAACTCTTTATCAATGGTTTCCCCTATTTTCTCCTTTCAGCATGCACATTGTCCCACCATAATGCTACATGACCTTTCAATATAGTCACAATAAATTTTACCTGCTTGTCTTCTTCAATATCCTCATACCCAAAATACTTGTCTATTCACAAATCCAATCCATCAAATTCTTGGCTACCAAGTTGTCATCATAGGTAGAAAATTTAGGTTTTGGTCTTGAACTTGATCTTAGCACCAACTTCAACAATTTAACTTTTGGATATTCATCCATAAGTGCTGCTTATTTCTGATCTAGCTTCCTCCTCTAATTCACTTTCATCTCCGGCCTTAGGGTCTCACTGGCTACTTGCCTCCATGGCCTCTAAATGAACTTGCATCCTCTGTATCTCTTCTTGGAGTTCTGCATTAGCTACAGGTCTCCCTCCTCAACCTCATTCTGTTCTTGCTTGCATAGTCATATTCCTATGTTGTAGACAACAAAACCAATGTCAAAAAAGGCTCTGATACCACAAATTGGTTGCAATGGGAAGGTTGGACTCCAAAACGAAGTGCACAAAACTCTAGCTATAGGTCCTACGAAATAATTTCGTAGTGCTCTTTTTAAAATCCTATAGGCACTACGAAATGATTTCGTAGCGCGCCAAAAACTTTATTTTCAAACTTTTTGGATGGTGAAGCAACTCACATTCTGCAATTTGACTCTCCATGGCCTTAGCATGTCTCCCAAGTTAGGGAACATTCTCCTGCTACCTCTCCTTATCAAAAATTACACTCTCGCTCAACTTATGGTCTAAATTCCAATCAAAAGGGTGTTCCATTGCTTGCAACAACACAGAGGCGTTGGGAAAGAGTTTGAAGGGGTCGTAGTAGATGGAACAAGCATACTAACCACAACTTAAAATATGATTATGATAACCATTTAAAATCATAGAGATGGTCACAACGAATTCTAGAATGTAATAAAGGTGCACACATAGCTCAAGTGGAACCCAAAGAATAGAAAACAGAGATATATGAATATATATACTATTATACAGCTTCCTTTTTATTCATTTTTGGCTTACAAACTTGGATTTAGGAGAAGAGATGCTCCTCCTATTCGATGCCTCTTTTATTCACAAGTTTAAGAAAATGGTTTGTTTCCTCTTCTCTCCACATGAAGGAAGTCAAAAAGATAACCATGTGGCCTAATCATTACAATGGAAATAACTCTTACATTCCTAGTCACTTCAACTTATTGAGGAATACTCCAATTCCCATATCTAAATTAAATATTTAGATTTCTAACAAAAACCAAAAAATCACTTTTCCAGCTTAACATGTGGTCAGGCCACCACATTATGGGATCATCTGTATTCATAGGTTCCGAGATTGATCCTCATCAGTTGTTGGTGATGGATGATTCCTAGGAAACCACGATGAAGTACCTATGGAATCATCATTGCCTTGGATTATATATGTCTATGGATTTCTTATAAGTGGGAACCTTTCTATGAATTTAATAAAATCCTTGTATACGTGAATGAAGCTTACTCTAAATTTAAATTAATGGATTATGGGATTTTTTTTACATTGAATGGAATCATTATTTGGGGTAACATAAGAAATGATGACTACCATGAATAACTAAATATTGAATTTTCTTTTGGCCATGCCAACGTTCGTGTTCATTCCCTGTTTCCATTGTTACATGAATGCTTATGGTAGCCATGATATGTTGGTTTTACTATAACTTGCTTTTCATCACAATAAGGGAAGGTAGTGAGGAAGAAATAATCATACAACAATGCATATTTCCCTTATATATTCAACCTGATTTTATTAAAAAAGGAAAGAGAAATTAATATATAGTAGACACATAAATAAACACAAATCACAATAAATCTATTAATAAAGAAAATGTATGCAATTCACTTAATATACATTAAGTAATAGACATAATTATTTACTGACATTGAAAATATGGATTATTTTTTTGACCATGCAAATATTCTTTTACCATTGCCTCCATTCCCTTCTTCGACATGCAACATTGAAACTGAAATTAATTTGACATTGAGTAGCAATCAAATTGATGTTGTATTATCAAATTGATTCTTTATGGAGTTAGTCGATATCAATCTTGATTCAAGTGAAAAATATGTGAGGTGGCCAACTCCAATGAGCATACATTACCAAATATCTTCATGTGATTGAGGCTATTTGATTTTGTGGTTACATTGGAATTTTCTATTCCCTGATCTAGTAATATTTTTAGAGATTTTGAGTAGGTAGGTGTGATGAATAAGCTCAGCACCTTGAGCATTCTTTTTAGTTTTATTTTGCAACATAGTTTGCGGTTTTCGGTGTACAATTTAGGTTTCAAAGAATGGATCTGGTTCAGTTATATGGTTGGAACTCTTACCTTCTTAATATCCTCTTTGACTACCTTTTCCTTGCCCTTGAATTTGGCAATAGCTAATGCAACCTTATCCATTGGTTCATATTTGCTAGGTTCAGCTGTGTTTTCTAGAATTACCTTCTTTAATTCTTTATTTTCCTGCTACAGCTGTGTAATAACCATATGGGTCTTCTTCAACTATTCTTGAAATTGAGCAATCTCTTTGAACTTATCATCAACAACTTCGGCTTCTACTATGGTCCTCCATGGTTTCAAATGTCTGCTCTAAGGGCAATCCTTTTGCAACAGACCTAGTGAGAGGATTTTTAGGGACATCCACCATTTCTGAAGAAAATTGTACCTTCATGCCTTTATTTTTTCCTGTTGACTGCACTGTTGCTGAAGGCCTCTTCACTGAACTTCAAGTTGGGGATTGAATGTCCTTTACCATTGCTGAGGGTATTTCTTTCTTTCTCAAGGACTAGTTGGCACATAATCCATCGGGTTTGAAGAAACTACAAATGATTGCCATGTTTGATTCTTTTATTCAGCTCCTCCAATACCAACAACTTAGTTAAGGAGAAGTGGAAAATACTGGGTTCTACTTGACTTTGTTTCCCCCGCACTTTATCTGCCATGTTTCTAAGAGGCTCGAATAGATAGAAGGGAAAATTCAAAGGGCTCTTCCCAATAAAATGCATCAAGAGTCTGACATGGTATTGATAAATCCTTCAAAACCTACCCTCACATGTGAAATACCTTTGAATAGCTTGCAAAATATTTCTGTGATGTTCAAGTAGATACTTTTTAGGAACAATGAACCCATACTCCTTGTCTTTATACTCAAGCTTCAAAAACTCTTTATAATGGGAAATATCAAGGGGCACGCCCTTGAACCGTTGATCTCCTAGAAAGGGAATCCCTGTTGTAGTTGATATTTTGACCTATGTAACTGGAAATGTGAGTGGTCCAAACTTGGCCTCCAACCCATTAAATTTAATGACAAACTCCTTAGTAAGTTGTGCATTATACCCTTGAATTTTATCACAAAACGTAATACATCCCACCTACTCAAAAGCAACTATGATAGATGGGTCTACGTTGATGAATGTGAGATATTGTGCTTCAAATATGACAATAATTCCTTCCTTGTTCTTTCTTCCCTCTGGAGTTGACATTGTTTTTTTTTTTTTGCAATAGGGGATACTCTAGGGTTTTAATGTAAACTTAGTGTGTGCAACAAGTGTGAGGGAAATAACAAAAAGGGCTCCAAATTTTATATTTGATGACAAATGATAACAAAAAAACCTATACAACAGACCAATTAAAACCAATGACCTCTTGAAAACCCTAAGACAACTACTACATGTTTGTTTCTGGTGGCAGAAAATTCAAAAAGATAGGTGCATCACCAGAAGTGCAACACATGAGAAAACAAGCTACAAACACCTCTAAGGCACACAAAAATTATTGTATGGAGCTTCAATTTAGTTTAATGGCATGACAAACTTTGCATATGGAGGCTTCAAATCAAAATTTTTGGCATTTCGACAAAGGTAAGAACAAGGATTCAACAAACAGAGAAAACACAGCTAATGGAGAAAACACAATGAAAGGAGAAAACACAACACTTAGAAAAAAGCATAATGATGAAGAAATTTAGTATTTTGCAGGTTTCTATGTTGTTTCCTTAGTTCTTACACGCAGTTGGGTAACCATTCAAAACCAAGGAATTGAAATCAACTAGAGTTTTCACATGTGAGAGCTATTTGACCATCATATCGAGGGAAACACAACACTGTCTCGAAGCGCAACACTCCCCTACCTCCTTTGTGCAAAGACAAAAGACGAGGAGACAACGATATTTCTAATGGAAAAAGGGTGAGTTGAGAGATATTGTATGATTAAAACCATGAAATTTAACCTCCCAAGGTGGCTGAGGGCGGACTTGATGGAGATAATCACAGTTTGAACTTGAATGACCAAAGTGTAGCACTTGGAAAAAGTGTAACAATTTTCCTCTTGATCATTGTACTCTTGTTGATGTGATGACCAGTTATGATTTGAGATGTAAAATGACTCAAGGCACCTACAAATCTGTGCCCATGATGACAAGGCATGGCAACACGACCTTTCTCATGATCTTTTGGTGTAACTTGACCCTAAACCCACTTAACTTGAGCCCTTGGGATATAAAAAACCACTTTTGTGACTCTTCACACACTTTGACATATTTGCAATTAATAATGAAAATTTTATTCCAACCTAAGACCTAAAGCTTGATCTTCTACAATATTATAGCAAAACCTCTATACATTTGACAAAACTTGAAAGATGAAATTTATTTCTGACTACTATGACAATAGGATACTAACATTGTCTAAGTTGCATTCATGGGTCAATCTGCATGTATATAAACATAATTTTAAATCACCCACCATGGAAATTTACAATGTTCTCAAGCACAAAAAAAAACACATCAAAGGCCTAGTGTAATCCATTTGTGGAATATCCTATTAAGATATGGCACAATATCATCTTTTGAACCAACTATAATGGACAAAACCTTTGTTTATAGAATGTGTTGATATGATTTCTTCATCTGATGCAATCTTATCACAAAGCAATGGTTAAACTCCTTCAACGATGAATGCCTAGACTTCCCAACTACTAGCTCACAACAATTGTTGATTACTATCTCTCCTTGAACTTGAACCTTGATTCTACAATGAAAACTTTGTTTCCCTCATGGGTGTTGTTCAAGTATCCGTGGACACTAGAGTCAAATCCTTAATACTCTTAGTAATTTAATTGTGTTTTTTTTTTTCAAATGAATTTTATTTTTGAAAGCTTAGGACCATGATAGAAGTGAGTGGACAACACTACCTGACATAGAGTTGAAGTCTTTGCAGAGTACCAAGGGAATATTGTCATTCACCTTTTCTTGCTTACAAACTAATTCCTTCAGAGTAGTCAACATGTAATTGACCTTCCATAGTTTGACACCACTTTTATGAGCTTGAGAATGAATATGTGTATTCGCTATCCTTACACGATGATTTGGACCATTTTTCTTGTGTTTAAAAGGCATAATCATAACCTAGGTTATGATGTCCTTGAAGAAATCCATGTAATGGTCTTATCACCTCTTGCAGACACATAATGTCAAATTGATATTGAAATATTTCTTGTATGAAATTTTAACTCCGATATCCCCATTAAGTGCTTGAAAAGGACACAGATGATGTCGATCTTGAGTAGCATAGATGTCTACTAAAATATTGTAAGAGAGAATTGTAAATGAAGAGTTGTATTTGAACCTTTGATCACCCGAGGTAATCACATTTATCATTTACTGTTGTTTCAACAAGAAATGCAAGCATTTAATTACAACTAAACCTCTACATACCTTGCAAATATTTCCATCACAATTTGAGATGTTGGCACGATGGAACCATCTACAAACTTTGAAATGGTTTTACTTGCCACAATGTTAACATATTTTGCTATTCATTGAACTTTGAAATTGCTGTGCAGGTAAAATTATTGGTCATAAGTGTGATGTATGGAAGAAGAGCGTAGATGTATTGTAGAAATGAGAGAATTTTTGAATACCAACAAAATGCATACCCCACACTGCCTTTAATTGTGCTAGCATATCGATAAATACCAAAAGAGGCAGGGACTAAGCTGTTATTCAACTATCCCTCTTTTATTCTATATTAGCACCACTATGCTAGAGGTGCATAATGTGTGTGTGTGTGTGTGGGTTTTTTTAAATTAACTCATACCTTTATAGTCGAACCATGGGTTAGGACCTATTTTATTTGGTATTAGACAATATTTCTTCTTTTTGTAATTATTAATTTATATCACTAGACTTCCATTTATGGTGTGTTTTTTTGATTGTCAATTACATTTACTAATAAATAACCTCTTCATAATATCCAATGCATGTGACCTTAATGTCAGGTATTGATTTAATGCACAAATCAAGCATTGATATGACTAAAGAGGTGTAACACCATATCTATAATTCTTAAGTGTTTATTACAAGACATTACACAATTAACACTTACTTAGTATACAATTTTCTTTGCTACCAATTACATGTAGTATACATGTTTTGCTAGCAATTCATAATGATAACGAAAAGTTATCACCATAGAGTAATAACTGCAGATTATGGGGTAAAAAATATATATCAACATCCATCGGTCTACAATAATTGTCCAACGTTCTTTGTAGGTCAACTGTTGATAACACAAGACTTAAATCAAGATAAAAATCTATCATAACATTGGGCAGAGAAAATTAACCCTTATATTATGCATTCATGTTATAACAAAGTGTTACTATTTTTATTTTATTTATTTTTTAGTAAGAACTGCAATTCTATGATTGAATGTGAGAGTTTGGAATTTTATAATGATACCTCTTAACTGGATTGATGCAATCTCATTATCATATACCTTAGAATGGGCTCTAGGACATGTCAATCTTGAAGGGTTTTAAGAATGGAGATGGCATTGTTAATTTACCCATTTTGTGTTAGGATCACTAAACACCAAGAGAAGTGGTGGTGTCTAAAGACAACATTGTTGGGATCCCACAGATCCCTAGTACAAATTTACGTGAATTTTGTGTGCATTTAAATAGGTTTTATTCCACATGAATATCATGGGTTCTCATAAACCTTGAGCTCGAAAACCATGGGTAACTTGACCGAGTCAAGTTCACCCAAACCACCCTAACATCTTGGACACATAAAACGTAGAGTATGTGGACTAGTATAATGACAATGATCAATGGTAGGATGATGAGTATATAAATTAGATACCAAAGCATATCTAACAATTTTCAACATTGAAATCATTGATTTGTAATTATTAAAATGTATACATATTGAATTTGTATACATATTGAGCCAATATCTAACTATATCAAGTATCAAATATTGTTTTTTAATTTTAATTTTATTTTACATAATTTGACCAAATCAACATCACATTACATTAAATTTACAACATCATATCCATGCTAGGTTGTAGATTGCCTCTAAACACAACAAGATTTCTCCCAACCACTCAAACTAAATTTGCCTAATAATATCTTATTTTAATTTATAACTAATTTAATTTTGAAAATTTATATATCACTTAACAAAATTAATATAATACTAACCATGAAATCAAAGTCATATTACACTTTAAGATCTTACAAAGCAATAACTAATACTCGAGTCAACCCCTCTTCCCATCCTTGGAAATCTAATTCGTGTTCAAGAAGTTGGTTCATTATTCAAGCACTGGTGTTATTGGACAAATATTGTCCTACAGACAAGACATATCTCCCTATATTCACAATTCAAATCTAGAACAAACTAGAAAATACATATAATTTCTCTCTAGCAAATCTTAAAAGAGACATACCTGTTTTATGAAGTAGATCTCAACTTGGATCCTTCCCCTGCTTTACTCTTGCTCCACTTCAATCTTTGAATATTAGAATCTACAAAACAAAGATGAACCAAAGGATAAACACATATTATAATTCAAGAAAATACGATATGATTCAACCTCCTAAGTCATGTTAAGATAGTGGAACCAAAGGAAACACACCATAGACACATTCAACATCAACATTAGGACCCTCATGAACCAATCCAAATTTTCTACCAACCAACCCCTAGGTCCCACTGAATTTTGGACCAATTGACCTATGGACGCTCTCATGCTATCGACATGCCAGCATCCAGGAACCTTTGGATGCTCTCACATACTTACAAGCTAGTGTCGAGGGAATTTTTTACACAGTGTTATTCCAACATCCCTAGGATTTGAGCCACTTTTTTAGGCCTAGAGCCCATGTCACTACCTAGAATAGAATGCCATTTTCAGAACAGTAAGATAACATGGAAATGACAGTGCCAAAGTAATTACTTGAATATGAACTTTTCCGGACCCCTACTAGCCATGACAAAAGTTTCATGAAACATATCACGAATATGTAATATAAAGTTGTAAATAGCATATCCGAGCATATGGGTCTCATACTTAGATGAGAATTGCTAAGAGACATTGATGCCTCAACACATTGACTACCATTTCATCCATTAGGTTATAAATACATTGTTCATTCATTTACAAGTAAAAACATGATGAGATCCATACATAGCTACTTTCATAAAACATATATATTACCAACACAATAGCAACAAATATACCAATGAAATCACAACCATATGATCCACATATAAACCATTATAATACTCATAGAAATACAAGGATGATGATGCGAAATCAAAACCTAGGATGGGACTTCCATGTTCCACCCGACCGTAGAATGGCTGAGCCAAATGTCTCTTCATCCATTCACCCCCATGCCATATTCCAAGCATGAATGTGGAATCTCATAGAACACATCAATCCAAAAGCATCTAGGGTTTCCAAAGGCCATCAGCCTCAACCCATCAAACAGTGATTCTATCTGACAATCAGACATCACAAAACAAACATTAGATTGCTCTCCATGCAAGCCTTCAAGGGATCCTAGAGTGTTTGTTTCAACCAAGGCTTCCAGGATTAGTAATGCAACACGTAACTTTCACTAGGATTCTAGAGCGTTTTTCCAACCAAGGCTTCCAGGACTAGTAAGTCAACCCACTAATGGCTTCCAGAGTGTTTATCCAACCAAGGATTCCAAGACTAGTAAATCAACCCAAGCTATTACAGGGCTTCCATAGTGTTTGTCCAACTAGGGCTTCCAGGAACTAATAACTCAACCCAATCTAAGGAACATGAGAACTAACAAAAACAAACATTGAAATAAACCCACAATCTCCATGGCTATCTAGGAAATGGAAAGGCTAGGAAATCCACTGCCAATCCAAGAAATCCTTGATGTGAGTGACAGATCATGACCAAATGTCCACATGCATATGCCATGCATGCCAAAACTAGTGAAGATAACATGCATGAAACTCGGTACTTGCAAGCAAATCCTACTATAGTTACTGATCCCGATGTTCTCTTGCACTTTCCTACTCTTCCTTTGCCTTCTTGCTCTAGGAATCCAAGTATGCCACACCCTCCAAGAGTGTTCCAAGAAAACTCTAAGTATCCAAGAGTATGAGAGAGAAAATAATGAGAGAGATCCAACACTGAACTGACAAATGGTTACCAGCTAATCCTTATAATCCTTTTTATGAATGAGGCCTCCATTTTCTCCATTTTCCATATTTTCCTTCATTTCCCCCCTCACATGCAACCTGTGACCTTTCACATTCATTTTCTCCTAATTTCCATTATTTTTATAAATAAATGTGCCAAAAATGCCATTTTTCCTTTCCAAACCCTTAGCCATTGTCTTTGCCAATTTCCTTAGCCATTAATCAATCACAAGTGATCCCCATCACTAGGATTTTTCCCAACATTCAGCTTGGAATAAGTGTCCCATCAACCGTGGTTATTATTTTTCATTTTTTAACTTTTATTACATGTAATTTTCACCAGGATTGTTACAAATCCCTCCCCCTTGGGGGAACACAGTCCTCGATGTTCAACAACACCTATAACCACAAAAGTTTTGTAATAAAAATATACTGCCAATGGAGCTTTATAATGTAGGCCGGTGCAATATTTACAATGATCAACCTGCTAAGAAGAAAATCAACATGAAAACGTAAGAACATAACATCATAATGACGTAACACCTATACCAGTTATTGGAGATTTATAACATAGCTCATGGTGGTATTTACATCCATATACATATGTACATATACCAAACATCACCAAAACATATACCAAAACACCATACCAAAAATTCTTTGCCTTTACCAACAAACAAGGAAGGATACATAGCCTGCATCTGATCCACCATCTCCCATGTAGCTTCACTGGGCCCAATGTGATTCCATTGCACTTTAACTTGCTCGATTGTTCACTTCCATAGCATGAGCACCTTTTTCTCCAATATACACTGAGGCTTTGGTGGAAATTCTCCATCTGGTTCCATCTACAATACATACCGGCCAATCGCATGATCAACATCTTTAACATAATTCTTAAGAAATGACACATGGAAAACATCATGGAATTTCATCGTCGGAGGTAGTGCAAGTTGATAAGCTACTAGACCAATCCTCTCAATGATACTGAAGGGTCCATAAAACTGTGGTGCCATATTGGCATATGATCCAATCCGTAAGGAGATCTTCTTCGGTTTGATGCACAAGTACACATGTTCCCCAACCTAGAACTCCTTGAACAACTTGTTTTGATTTGCATAGATCTTCTGCCTATCATGTGTTGCCTTTAGATTCTTCTTGATCACCTACATTTCTTATAACATGTCTGGTGCAATCAACAACATGTTGAGTGGATCAATCCAATTGACAGGTGTATTGCAAATCCTCCCATACATTGCCTCAAATAGACTCATCCTCAAAGATTCTTGATACCCATTGTTGTAAGCAAACTCCACCAGTGGAAGATACTCTTACCAGTTACGTTGCTGATGCATCACATACATCCTCAACATGTCCTCCAATATCCTGTTGACCCTCTCCGTCTGTCCATCTGTTTGCAGATGATAAGTTGTATTGAAGGCAAACTCTACGCACAAACCTACAAATAACTCCTTCCAAAACTTGGAAGTGAACTTTGCATCCCTATCTGACAGAATATTCTTTGGAACACCATGCAATCTGACCACATCTCTGATGAATACTTGTGCTACATCACTAGCTGGGAATGTAGAATTCACTGGAATGAAATGTGCAACCTTTGTCAACATGTCAACAATAACAATGATGGAATCATATTGTCTCATTGTCCTCGGTAAACCTGTGATGAAGTCCATGGAAATGACCTCCCATTTCCATTCTGGAATCACAATTGGCTATAGTAGTCTACCTGGGTGCTTACACTCTGCCTTCACATCCTAAAAATCAAAACACCTAGCCACAAAATCTACTACATCCCTCTTCAGGTTCAACCAATAATAAAATCTCTTCACTATTTTTAGTGTCTTTTGATAACCTGGGTGACTCGAATATGGTTTCACATGAAATTCTCTCAATATCACCTTCTTGAGCTCACTATTGTCTGACACATAAAACTTGTCTCTGAATCTAACCAATCCATTTGCGATAAGGATATATTCTACATCCTGTGTACCTACACCTGTACCTATACATGTACTCATATTATCACTTGTACCTGTTCCAGTACTCTGCTGCAACCTATGCATAATCTCCATATATCTAACATCTTGCTGACCTGCTTGAAAGATCCTATCATGTAATTCTGTCCCATAGGATCTCATAACTTCTAAGTGATTTACCTGTATCCGCTTGCTAAGAGCATCTGCCACTTTTTTCTCTTTATCTTTGATATATATGATCTCAAAATCGAACTTACTGATCCTAGCCAACCACCGAGCCTACTTACCATTCAGATTTGGTTGGTCAAATAGATACTGCAAACCACTTCGATCACTCATCAATGTAAGCCTCTTGCCCAGAAGATAATGTCTCCACATATTCAATGCATGTATAATCACTTCCAACTCAAGATCATTTGTGGGGTAGTTCTGCTCATGCGCATTCAATTTTTGCGGCTCATAACATACCATCTATCCATGATGCATAAGGAATCCACCAAGTTCTTTCTTGCAAAAATACGTGCATACCACAAATTATTTATCCAGATCTACAATCTTTAACATTGGTGCATGTGTCAACAACTACTTAAGCTTCTCAAAACTAGCCTCACACTCCTTTGTCCATTCAAACTTCTTATCTTTCCTCTACAATAATGTGATAGTATAAGCAATTTGCAATAATTTCCTGATGAAACTCCTATAATAGCTTTCCAACCTCATAAAAGATCTCACCTCATCCACATTATTAGGAGCTACCCACTCCATGATGGCCCTTATATTTTCTGGATCTACTACAATGCCATTCTTGGAGACAACATGTCCTCAGTAATGTACCTCAGTTTGAAAGAAACTACACTTGCTGAGCTTAGCATACAACTAATTCTCTCTCAACAAGCTCAACATTGTTGCTAAATGCTTGACATGCTCTTCCTCATTTTTAGAATATACCAATATGTCATTAATGAGGACAATAAAAAACTTATCCAAATATAGAGGCAACACACTATTCATCAAGCACATAAATGTAGCTGGAGCATTAGTTAATCCAAATGGAACTACAACAAACTCATAATGCCCATAACTGGTCTGGAAATATGTATTGTAAAGTTCATCCTCTTTGATGTGTACCTGAAGATATCCATATCTTATATCAATCTTCAAGAACACTGTTGCTCCCTTCAACTGATCGAACAAGTCATCAATCCTTGACAACAGATACCTGTTCTTGATGGTTGCTTTGTTCAACTGCCTGTAGTTAATGCACAATATGAGAGTACCATATTTCTTCTTCACAAACAATACTAGTGACCCCCATGGTGATACACTTGGCCTAATGTATCCCTTTTCCAACATTTCCTTCAACTCTAGCTTCAACTCTACCAACTCAGGTGTGCTCATCCTGTAAGGTGCTTTTGATGCTGGAGCTGCCCTTGGTACTAACTCAATAGAAAAGTATACTCCCCTGTGAGGTGGAAACTCTGAAATATCCTTAGGAAATACATCCTTGAACTACTGTAGAATAGATTACATGCTCAAAACATCTACATCCTCAACTTCCTTACCCTTGTCACTAGAAATGTGTAATGTAAATAATACACACCCTTTCCTATGGTTGTGATTTTCTTTCAAAGATTTCACCATCCTAACTGATGTGGCTTTCTTATTTCCCTGTAAGACTCTTGGTTCTCCATTGTCATCAACACACTCAATAGATTTGTCATAAAAATTCACCTTGGTTATATGAATATACAAACAATCCATGCTGAACAACATATTGTATGATCCCAACGGTAATACATTCAAATGTGTTGCAGTAGGAATACCATTCAAATCAAATACACAAGCTCTTATCTAATGGTGAGCTCGCTTCTGGGTACATATAGCCAACTACTAACCAAGTTTCTGCATGCAATTCCTAACTAATACCACGCTTATCCACCAAGTTAGGACTAACAAAGCTATAATTAGATCCATGATCAATCAAAATAGAAATAACTTGATCAAAAAGCTTACTGTCCATCTCAGTGATAGATTCTTGATGGTCTACCTATTTGTATCCAATGTTGCATAAATACGAGGAACACTCCAACCAACATCCCCAATATTCTATGCATCTTGTGCAAAATATATCTAATTCCTACCACCTTGATTCCATGGGCATTCTCTCCTGCGATGATCCTTTCCACAAGTCCAACACTCTATAGGCTTCTAACCTGTACCCTTATTCTAATCCTCAGTTCAATGTCCTTGTCCTTTATCCGATGCATTGAACTTCTTAGATGGTGAAACATTCTATTTATTATATTTACCCTAAAGTCTTGCTCACCTTTTGTCCCATTTTCCTTTGTTCTTTGCATTACCTTTCCAGTGTAGCTTAGTCTTGGACCTGCACTTCGATTTATCATAGCAATGCCTTAGCTTTCAGATGGTCTCCTCCAATGATCTAGGCTCATCGAACTCAATCCAGTCTTTGAATGCATACGGTAATCCACTAATGAACCTATGAATCTTGGCATTCTCCTCCATGAGTTAAGGCACATACCTCAGTAAATCCAAGAACTTTTTAGTGTACTCATCATCTATCATCGATCCCATCTTTAGCTCATAGAATAGTTTTTACTTATCATCAAAGTATCTCTCTGACATATACTTCTTCTTGAATAGTTTCTCAAACTAAATAAAAGTGAAGTATTCCTCATGAATACATCTGACATTCTTCACGTCTTCCCACCAAATGTATTCTTTACCTTTGAGACTGAATGAAGCTACTCTGGATTTCATGTTCTTTGAACAATTATGTGGCTTTTCTTTCTTAAAATCTCCATCAAAAGTAGGTGGCTTTTCTTTCTTAAACTCATATGGAAAGTATCCCCTATCACTCCTCCTATAAGGATGATAGCAATGATGATCATAGTGCCTATCTGAATCAGAAATAGAATAATACTTGTGTTTGTCACTTCTCCTCTCTGGAGAGTCAAATAATCTGTCGTCTCTAACCGTGTCATCTCTACCTGACTTGTGACCACCATGCAACATACTACCATATTCCCCATTAGTTCTTTCCTCATGCTCATAAATGATCCAACGTGGTTCATGTTGCTGCAAATTTGACAAACTCTGAAGTATAACTTCATTTACCTCTGCTTATTTCTATTGTGTCTGCATGATTCTTTCATTATCTACCTTGGAACTCCTTATTTCTTCCTTTAAGATTCTCTGTGTATCTGCTAAATAAGAAGAGTTCCCAACACCATATTTCTCTTCTGATTCATAGGGAGAGTCTTTGTAGTGTACCATCTTGTTATCCATTTGATATTTCTTCCTTTAAGGTATATCATGTCATCTAAACCAAATCACAATAAACCTACGTACCTTAGAATAGATCAGGGAAGATACCTTGTCTACAAGATCAACAAATCAACATGATACATGTATAACATAATCATGAAAACATATAGAAACATAACACATAAGCATATAACCATGCAACCATCATTCTAGCTAGGGTCTAGTAACCAATGCATGACCTTATCAACAACCCATACCATGACCTCATGCATGACAACAACCACTACATCACTGTACACTTGATCACATGCAAACATTAACATGCATAAGAAATGCGTAACCAACCATACACATGCATAAACATATGTAATCAAGCATAAACAAACAATGCTTGTAACCAAACCTATAAGAATGATACATGTAACCAAGCATATAAGAATGTAACCAAGTGTACAAAAATGATACATGTAAGTGACATATATCAACTTGTAACCAGTCATACACTCACAATGATGCACTCCACAATAACAACATCAACTTCCACATGACGATATCACTACAACCATTATCAACATTATGCAAATGCAACAAGAACATGGAATGCAAGTGTAGGAGACACACATGCAATTGACATGCATGCATGACCAACACACAACCCATCCAGTCCAATGGGTGAACCATGCTCTAATACCACTCTGTAACACCCTCCTCCCACCACTACCCAAGCAACCGACTAGCTGGGGTAAACATGCAACAAGAGGCCACTATGATACGATTCAACCTCCTAATTCATGTTAATGAAGTGGAACCGACATAAACACACCATACCGACATTCAACATCAGAATTAGGACCCTTAGGAAGAAATCCAACCTTTCTACCGACCAATCCCTGGGTCCCACTGATATTTTGGACCACTTGACCTCTTGACACTCTCATGCTATGGGTATCCCAACATCTATGGACATATGGATGCTCTCACAAGCCTGTAAGCCAGCATCCAGGGACTTTTTGCATAGTGCTATACCAACATCCTCGAGATTTAAGCCACCTTTTCAGGCCCAGAACCCAGGTCACTGCCCAAAATAGAATGACATCTTTAGAATAATAAGATAATAGGGAAATGGTAGTGAAAAATAAATTACTTGAATAAGACCTTGACTAGACCCCTACTAGCCATGACAGGCATTTCGTCAAACATATCACGAATATGTAATGCACAGGTGTAAATAACATATCTGAGCATACGGGTCTCATACTTAACTAACAATCTCTAAGAAACATGGATGCCTCAAAAAATCAACTACCATTTCATCCATTAAAACATAGATACATTGTTCATTCATTTACCAATAAAAACACGATGAGAGCCATCCATAGCTACTATCATAAAAATATATATAACCAACATAATAGCAACATAAATAACAATGAAATCACAACCATATAAACCACATATAAACTAGTATAATACTCATAGAAATACAAGGAGAAATAACCTCTTATTGATGATGAAAAATCCAAACCTGGGATGGGACTTCCACATTTCATCCGACCATAGAATCGCTGAGCCAAATATCTCTTCATCCATTCACCCACATTCCATATTCCAAGCATGAGTGTGGGATCTCATAGAACACATCAATCCAAAACCATCTAAGGCTTCGAGAAGCCATCCACCTCAACCTATCAAACAATGATTCCACCTCATAGTTAGACATCACAAGACCATCAACATGTTGGTCTCTATACAAGCCTTCCATGGCTTCTAAAGCATTTTTTCCAACCAAGGCTGCTAGGACTAGTAACTCAACCCACAATTGCTGCCAAGATTCTAGAGAATTTGTCCAACCAAGGCTTCCAGGAACTAATAACTCAACCCAAGATAAGGAAACATGAGAACCAACCAAAACAAAATAATTAAATAAACCCACAATCTCCATGGCTATCAAGGAAATGGAAAGGCTAGGAATTTCACTGTCAATCCAGGAAATCCTCCATGCTAGTGACAAATCATGACCAAAAATCCACATGCATATGCTATGCATGCCAAAACTAGTGAGGATAACATACATGCAACTTGGTACCTGCAAGAAAATCCCATTGTAGCTGTTCATCTCGATGTTCTCTTGCGCTTTCCTTCTCTTCCTTTGCCTTCTTGCTCCAAAAATTCAAGTATGCAACACCCTCTAGGAGTGCTCTGAGTAAAACTCTAAGTATCCAAGAGTATGAGAGAGAAAGAGAATAATGAGAGAGCTCTGACATTGAACTGACAAAAGGTTACCAAATGATCCTCATAAGACTTTTTATGAATGAAGCCTCTAATTTCTCCATTTTCCATTATTTTCCTTCATTTTCCTCCTCACATGCAACCCGTGACCTTTCACCTCCATTTTCTCCTAATTTCCATTATTTTCATAAATAAATGTGCCAAAAATTCCATTTGTCCTTTCCAAAGCCTTAGCCATTGCCTTTGCTAATTTCCTTAGCCATTAATCAATCACAAGTGATCTCCATCACTAGGATTTTCCCCAACATTCAACTTGGAATAAGTGTCCCATCAACTGTGGTTATTATTTTTCCTTTTTAAACTTTTTTTACATGTAATTTTCACCAGGGTTGTTACATAATGAATGCAAACAATGAGAAAGTCATGCGAGGAAACAATATGCATTGTATTAACAAGTAAGATAGGAAGAATACAACCCATGCCTTGATGTCATAATCCTCCACTGCCAATATCTCCAATACTCTTTTGCACAACAAGCCTTCAGTCTCCAATTGGGCAGCATAAGGGCATAGTTTAAGTGCTCAAAAAGTCAACCCCTTCTCCATTGAGTAATACTATATTTATAGGAGAGAAGGGGGAGGTTAGAGATCCATTTTCCATGGGATTAGATCCACAAAAATGGGGAATAAGTTCCATAATGAGTGGGATTAGATCCATGAATCTTGGGACGAGGTCTAGATAGGTAGGAACTTGATTCCATGTTGTTGGGATAAGATTCGATAACAAGGCTCCTAGAATTTACTTTTTATTTTTACCTAGTTATAAAGGTTGTCATACTTTTTAGTGGAGAATAATGCGACACACTATGCAAGTGGAAATAATTTAACATGCAGTTTCACTGTTTGCTCATAGGGAAAGTGTGAAACAACTTGAAAGTAGGGTTTTAAAACAATGTAATCTAGGATTCTTATGCTTCTCATAATCGTTTTTGTTGCATATTTATAGGGGATTACTGAGAAGGGTTTACAAATAGTGAGAGATCCAGTTTTGCATTCATTTTCATAATGGTAACAAAATGACGTGTAACATATTCCCCCCTAAAGCGCAAAGTCAAAAATTGTGTATGAAGACTAAAGTGATTTATCATGAGAAATTTAGGATTAGAGATCGATGGGTTGGAGGCCTAAAAATAAATAATCAAGGTATACAGTACAACATAATCATGAAATCATCTATGAGGTCCATAATTAGTATAAAATATAAACTCTAGAACTAGGTATGGAAATGTACAAAGATCCATATGAACAAATCAATGTCATGGCCATCAGACATACATCATGGATCCATGATCGAATAGACTTAATTTGAATATAGCCATGATCCTATAATGTAAATTTGTACATCGGTCATGAAAGTTCCTCGCAACATGGATGGATGAAACTAGATCCAGGGTCTTCATCACTAGCACTCTATAGTATGAGTCTAACCATGTGAATGAATGTGTCAAGGTCAAGCATGGTAGACACCATGTGATTACTAGTTAATGATGAGGACCATTAACAAATGTGCGAGGAACCACCAATAATGTCAATGGTCCTCAAGATACTCTACTACAATCTATGAAGTGTGAACAGATGATATGTTGTCTAACACTCATAAAATATTTTTATCGAAGGCCAATGATGTGAACCTTTCATCAAAAGCAAGGAAACCTACCATTGAGGCATGCAAGTTCCAAGGCACTAAAGGGAGTTTTTAAGTCAACATCCTAGATAATGTGTTGAAGTTAATAGGAAGTAACTCATTGCAGGAAGGCTTTAATGTATCCCTCATCAATGACAAAAAATAGGTACCAATATTTTGTGTAGGGAGAATGAAGTAATTCAGCACTGACTCAGGGATGGCCAACACGAAAGAGGGATATAAATACTGCAAAATATTTTAACCGAGGTTGAAATTATCTTGAACATATTGGTGACATTATACTAAGTTGGAAACACTGATTCAAGATGGTATCAAATACTAATATGAAGTCTTTCAAAGAGGTATGATCAATAAATAGGTAAGTGGATTTCCCAACCCAATCAGACACGAAAGTGAAAGAGTGTTATGTTCAAGAGTGACTTACTACCTAATACTGACTCTATACATTGTTTTCCCAATTTTCCCCACCATTTCTAGAAAGTACCTCTTTATTTTTATGAAATCTTGAGGAGGATAACATATGCTTGTAGTATACACTTTTCCTTCATATAATTCCTTCGAAGTATTTTCAACAAATGCTGGGAAGGAGTGGTTCGATCTCATCATGATTGAGAATTCCTACACTATTTACTTTTTATGAGTCTAGTGAAGGGGTAGCTCGACTTCTTTTTCACATTTAGAGAGTTTGAAAATAAATGAAAAGGAAACCCCATAAGATTCTTTTTCATAAATTTAGTCCTCCAATCTCGAAAAAGTAAAAAATAATACTAGGGAGAACTCTTTTGACCATGATTGATAAGAGTATACCTTTTTTGTAAATAGTATACGTAGTCCGTGAAAGGTGTAAACTTATACTAGGTCGACGTTTCTTCATATACTATTACGAGTAAAAAAGAAACAAGTTTACTCGACAATATTTTCATATTTTGAGAGTCTAAAAAGAGCTTAAAGAGGATTCTATGGGGTTCGTTTTTTCTTCAATTTTAACGAGCCTAAAAAAGCGATAAAATTACACTTAATAACCCGTTGTCATGTATTTATGAGCATGAGAAGGAACAAAGACTAAGCTTGAGATAAGTTTTATTTTTTTACAAGCTTGAAACGGAGAAAAAACTGTCTTGGAGATAGGTTTCATTTTTACACAAGTTTGAAACAGATAAAAAATTGTGCTTCAGATAGGTTACATTTTTACATAAGCTTGAAACATAGAAAAACTGTGCTTGAGATAGGTTCCATGCCTCCAGCATAATGGTCAAGGATAGTGGCTTAATTACAGCATGATGACCAGAGGCACATGCCCCAAAGCTTCATTTCATCTGCTCAAGTAGACCATTGGTTACTAATAGGCGAATGAAATGAAGGTTCTTTTACAACACCAAGTGAAAGACTCGACTCAAGATTTATGAGATTTAGTCAAAGACTCAAACCAATTAGAGGGGGGTCTGTTTCATTTTTTAATGAGCTTGACACAAGAAAGTAACTATGCTCATATCACCTTCTTTCATTTTTTAACAAGCTTGACGCGAGAAAAACTATGCTCACCACACTTTATTTCATTTTTAATGAGCTTGACACAAGAAAATAACTATGCTCACCACACCTTCCCCTTGTTTCATTTTTAACGAGCTTGACACAAGAAAAGAACTATACTCATGACACCTTGTTTCATTTTTTAATGAGGTTGACACAAGAAAAGGAACTATGTTCATGGCACCTTGTTTCATTTTTTAACGAGCTTGACACAAGAAAAATAACTATGCTCATGATGACCTGATTCATTTTTAATAGGCTTAACTCAAGAAAATAACTATGCTCATGGAATCTTGCATGGCTTCTGTTAGAGTCAGTCTTGTTAGCCCTTCATCAAAGATCAAAACTCTTTTTGCATTTCATTTTTAGGTGTCACACTCCATTCACTCAGCTGCATTTCGCTAGAGGCATGCCATAATTTGACGGAAGGGTCTTGTCAGTTCATTCCCCTCATGTCTTGTAACTGCTGGCTTAGGTCTTTTCATCAAAGTTATTAAAATCCATGACAGTCAATGTTTGATCTTTTAATGGACAAGAGTAAACTTGGTCATTAGGTCTAGGGTTTGCAAATTGTTGTTCTCAAAGTGCTTCAATAATACTTGCAGGCCAAAGGAAGGTTCAATAATTCACTCAAATGATGTTTCTGAGCAAGAAAAGATGAATTTTGGAAAACTGAGAGAGGTTTTTTTCCATAATAGGCCAAGGAAGAAAACCCCCTTCCCTCTTTACATAGGTTTTATGGTTTTAGAGAAATGTCAAAAATACAAATGCCTCGGGAGAATTGATGCACCTCCAAAGTGACCTTGGGAAAGTCAAGTTTTCTCCTAGCTTGGTTAGCAAAATTACTTGCTAGATGAGTAAAATGACAACTAGACACAAATATCATTCCAATGAGCTATCATGAGCTCAATTTGGAGTTGAGTAACACCTTAAAAAGTTGCCTGCAACAGCACTCTGCCTTGAGGCAGCCTCACTGGGCACATTTTGACTAGTCTTGGGAGATTTGATTTTTGATAGGGCAAATGAACTCAACATTGAAACATGCTGGTTGGGTTGGAAAGTAGACTCAAAGCCATTTCCAACAAGCTATCCTACACCCAATTTGGACATTGGGAAGGCCTCCAAAAGGCTCATGCCAAATGGCGCGGCCCACTGGGAGAAATTTTCCAGTGTAAATTTACACTGGCGTGGCGCATAGGGCTAAAAGGCCTAAATTTGACTGAAATCTTCCTCCAAAACTGAAAATTCTTCATTCCACAAAGTTTCCACAAGGAACAAAGTCATTGAGCATACCAAGGTAAAGAGAAACATAACAAAGTAATTGGGAGAGCAAAGCACGCGTCTTAGGAGAGATTAGAGTCATTTTCAGGAGCGTGACGCACACACAGAGGGGCACGACGCACATAGAGGGCGCGGCGCACAAAGCACGACCCCGCAGTAGTAAAAATGCAAGGGCACGACGCACACACAGAGCACAGAGCACTGGGTTTGCTGCGTGGCGCACACCCGTGAAGGCCCGAAATCGTGCCAAACTTGCAATCGATCACTTTGAAACCTCTCCAATTGACATGTAGGGTCTACATCGTGCTTTCTCATTAAATATTTGTGAAGGCTATAATGGCGACTCCGCTGGGGTTCATGGTTATTTATAATTGAAACAAGAAATCATAAAACCAACCACTAGAAAACATCAAAGCCATTGTTGCTAGGGTTGCCAAACTTGTGTGTGTATGCCAAGGTTCTTCCTCCCTCTCATTTTTTCCCCTCTTCTCCATTTTTCCCTTCCCCCCTATCCCATTTTTTCCGATTTCCCCTATCCCATTTTTCCCTATTCTCCCTACCCTAAAACATTACTGAACCCATATTCCCTTTCCCTCCACTCATTGGTCAATGTAAACCCCAAAACCCTCCTACATATCCCTAAACAGCATTTCCCCCATAACCCCTAGTCCCATCATATTATTCCTCTCCTAACACTCCCTTTTTGCATTGTTCCCCTTGGTGGCAGAGATCACAACATCACATAGTTTCACTACCATCATCAAAGGGCAGCCCAAGCATAGTCCATATACAACAGACATGACATCTGATCCGTCATATGATCATGAAGAAGAGACACACAATGATTCGCCAATAGAGGTACATGCACTCAGGAGGCCTCATAGAGGTGGAAAAACATCCGTGATGACCAGTAGGCTGCCCAATGAAGCCTAAATGAGAGGACACCCATTCAGCAGGAGATAGAGGCTGATCAAGAGAATTGGCTCGAGAGGATCAACATCCACTTAGAGGAGCTGTTGGAGAAAGTGAACAAGGACAGGTACATTCTCAGGCACATGGAAAACCATTATTGGGCACACAATCATGTTTGCAAGGCATGAATAAGGAATTTAAAGGCAAAACTAAAGAAGGCAATAAGGAAGCAAAAGAAGCAAAAAGAGCAAGATCAGCTCCGAATCTTGGCCAAAACCTATTTGGCCCAGCATGACACTTCATAGAGAAGCTCCAGCCCAAATTTCAAAAAAATTGAGACAATTTTGGTCACATGGCAAATTTTTGGTCACAACACAGGTTTTTTCTCCCTGTGCGCCGCGTCACTGGCGCGTCGCTTAGGATTGGAATCTCCAAATCATAAATGGTTTGCATTTTTGGATTCACCATGCAAAATCACAACTACTGGTGCATGGAAAAGAAATTTGGGCATGATTTGAGTCTCCAGGAGGTCAAAAACACTCAAACAATGATCTCTCTGCCCCTATTTTGACACACAGGAAGCAGTCTTGGGAAAATGAAGTTTCGGAGGGGCCAATGAGCACCAAATTCAGAAATTTCACTTGGGTTGGAAAGTAGACAGGTAGGGCCTTCTAACAAGCACACTTGGGCACAATTTGGACTTCGGAAGTACCTCAAAATTACCTCCAAAGTGGCACGATGCGTATAGATTTGGGCATGGTGCATATAGAGAAAAAGGCCAAATCACTTCCGCTTCGCGACATTTCGATTCATGACTTTCTCCAAGTGGGCCCACTCATCTACACTTCACGTTTTTTGGCAACTAAGGAAAAATTTAAAGTATTTCCGCTAAAGGTTGGCTTCTATCCAAGTGGCAAAGGAAGGCGAGCAGTCACCCAAGCCATTTGTCATTTTTGTAATCCTGCACCTGTAACTAATGGTTGGATTTCCATTTCCACTTTGTAATGATTTGAGAAACTCCCCAACTCTTGTTCATTCTATTTCCTCATGGCATAGTCTATTTATTGGATGCAAACCATTTGCAAAGGGTTGTTTGGTTGTAATTTCTCGGAGACTGTGGGAGAGAAACTCAGTTCTTCATTGTATATTTTGACAGAGGATTAATGAAAGGCAGCGGCTCTGTTTCATGAGATTCATGTGGTTGTGAGTGTAGAAAATGTGCTTTTCCTTATGTTTCATATGTATTTCGTTATGTTTCACAGATCATTCATATTCATTTCCAGTGAAATTTTCTGAGTAAGATAAGGTAGAATTCATTTTTATTGCTCTGCCTGTAAGAAAGTTTCACGCTGTGTGTTTTTTTTTTTTTTCTGTTGAAAAGGATTCATGTGCTTATGTCCTTTTCACCCTCCTAAGCAATCTCTCCATTCCGCGTTACTTCAAACTAAATTGCTAGACTTTCCACCTGTCTTGCCTCATGAAGTAATCTGTTCCTTTGTATTAAATTCTCTGCTCATTGCTGTCCGTTGGTCCCATACCATCCCAGAAACTCAGTCATTCATAAAAAATTGCTTCTTGTATCCAAATTTACTTACTAGCCTAAGATCAACATTTCACTGTAAGTCATCTCAGACCATTTCGTTTACTTATTCATTGAGCGTGACTCAGAGAGAGCCCTCTCCTGTTCTAGTAGGGCTACTTACCAAACTGAGCGTGGTTTGTGGTTACCCTGAATTTTGCCTTCCTTCAGCCTAAGGCAGATTTAGGTGCTAACACAATGCTCGGTGATCAATTCACATTATCCATGAGCCATATTTCTTTCTCACCAAAATGATTGGTGAGGCACATGGTGATATGCTAGGTCTGATGAACCCCTTCTCGAGAAACTCCTGCATCTGCTTCTTGATTTATGCATTCTCAAAGCGGACAACCTGTACATTCCGGTGTTAGGCAATGGAGTATCTTGCTGCAAAATAATATCATGCACTATTTCCTTTTTGGGTGGCAGACCTTTAGGTTCTTGAAACAAGATATCATACTCTGAAACAAGTCTTTCTAAATCAGCTTGCTGTTTAGCATCACAACCCTCAAATACATTGGTTTTATCAGGCTTCTTTTCCTTTACAACCATTAGTAAGAATTGTTTTCATGAATTTGTCATTTGTTTCATCTACCCTGAGTTTATGAGAGTATAATTATTCTTGAGCTTATGATCTCTTACAAAGTATTCGACTCCATCTTTAACAAGTAGATACTTGTTCTAAGCTCTATAGAAATAGCTTTTCTATCATACAAGTAAGGACTTCCTAAAACAATTCCACATATATCCAAAGTAATTATGTCTAACTCAACCTCATCTACAAATGCTGACCCAAAAGAAAACTTGAGTTTGCATTGTCTAGTCACTTGTAGTTGTGGTTTATCATTTAACCACCCTAATGGGTATGGGTTCTTATGAGGTGTAGTCACTAATCCAAACATCTTTACAATTGCTTCAGAAATTAAATTTACTTGTGAGCCACTATCAAACAAAGTATCAATCTTTTGATGTTTGGAAA